>SJVG01000672.1:0-21110 GCA_034774675.1 Scedosporium minutisporum
ATATATAATTTAATTAATATATAAATTCCTTCAGCTCTAAAAGGTATTAGCTTATATATAATATATATTTATATACTAAATATATACCTTAAAGTTGCAATATTGCTAAAGTATAGATGCTTATCTACCTATGCTTTAACAAGCTTCTCCTTATATAGCTCAAGCTAGTATGTTTTAATATATCTAACTAGCTCAAGGTATTATGCTACATACTTGAGCTCAAAGCTAGCAAGTCGCTCCTCATATGTCTTCTCATCTAGTGATAATACTATTACATACCATGCTCTATAGAATTCATCCCATGCTTTATCATCTAGGCTACCACGTGACTGCCCTCTAGAGCAGCCAAGCCTAAAAGCTGGCTGGCAGTGCTGTAGAACTGCCTTATTAGCATGCTAGAGGCAGAGCAATGACTTAGATAAGGGGAACCAAATCCTAGCAGTATTCATTGCTGCTTGACATCGGTCCGTGAGGATGACAGAAGGAAGGTTATGCTGGTAGAGTGACTGGAGATGTTGTAATGCCTATGAATAGTCCTCTTCAGACTCGCCAGAGAGAAATACAAAAGCAATACAGAAAGACCGCTAGCAGGAATTAACACTAACTATATCAAGGAGTGGCATACCGTACTTATTTGTCTTATAAGTACAATCCAGTAACAAGATATCTGGGTTCTATTGAAGGTATATAAGAGAGTCCGGATGAGCAAAGAAGATAGCAGTAAGGTGGTTATCTGAATCTAATCGAACTTGAGAATAGAAGCTATCTCTATTTAGTTGGTTGACTAGTGCCTGAATGCTGCTCTGCCCTTCACGTAGATCTCTTCTGACTGCTGTAATGTGGTTGTAGATATCTTGTTGGGTTGTAAGAGTATTAGAGTTCTTATAGAGATAAGTTCTAATATCTCGAGGAGCAGCTCTGGATATCACAAGGCTTGAGATAGCTGTAATATCTCTCTCTTCAAGCTGGCAATGTGCTGGATGTGTAGATGCATCCTGACTTGGTGGGTGGTTGTGTAGAGCACATGCCTTATCTGGCCGATGGCTTAGGACCCATGAAGACCCATCTAATGACTCTTTAGCAAGCACTGAGAACTTGCAGCCAGTCCCTCGGCTGCATGTACGGCGTTTCCGGTTGGTCAATGGACTTGGCGGTTGCCCATTCCGATCACATGCAAATATAACTTTGACTCGGCCATTTGCTGTCTTGGATGATTTGCCTGTTGTGAAGGCATAGCCTCTTGGCCATGCCCAAGCGTTAATAGCTGCTAGTAGAGCCTCACGGGATTCGTATATGCCTTCAGGTGGAAGAGCATCATCTGGAAATGTCGACTGGTCCATTTTTAGCAACAGGTAGACTCTGATGGGATGCTATGATCGCTGGCGATGGTTTGGTGACGAGCGCGTTCGGTATGAAGCTGAAAATGATTCCATTTCCATGGCGCGGGCGTGTTGGCAGGCTTAAGTAATCGGCGCACCCGGGCGCGGCAACTTTAAATCCGCGCCCGGGCGCGGATGTATTGGGAGCCCCTGGCGCGGTCTCGCCTTACGTAACCAGACTGCGGAAGCAAAATATTGGCTAATCTCTATCTTGAAGAAAGATAGTGGGGGGATTACGCCTTGTAATCCCTGTTGTGGACAATCCCTGTAGTAGGCATTTGCTTATTAGGCGTTGTAATACCCTCCAAGCCCACGACAGGGATTACAACATGTAATGCCCAAAGGATCGCAACAAAATGAACTCTGGTAGCTTTCGGTATTACATGTTGTAATCCCTATAGTATGCGGCCGGCGCGGGAACCCTGAACGGATCTAGAAACGGAGCGTAAAGAGGGACAGAGGAAATAGGTCAACGGCTAACGTCCGTTTATGACGAAGCCGAGCAGTTCCGCAACTCGGTGGCCCAGTCGCATGACTATTCACGTGATTAGATGTTCCGGTAACGGCTATCAAGATCTGGAAATTTGTCTACCCCGCCAGCTTGCGAACACCACTTCAAGCACATGGACAGGCTTTGGTTACTTGCCTATGGCGTCGACTACGTTCTCGCTCGAGGTAGCAAAGAGATCCCTCGAAGATGACGGCTTCTTCGATTTAGAAGCACCAACCATAGGGGAAGCTATCCGGGAGATGCAGCAGAAGCGCTTCCCATTCTTTACAGAGTACGGCCTGCAATTTTGCCGGCAATATGTCCTTAACGACGCGGTCAGTGGACTTGGATACTGTGAAGTGATGAATCTAACTCTCTTTAGCGCATCATATCTATCATCGAGTCCTTCTTCGGAGAGCAAAGGTGCATCCTCGGACATTGGCTGCGATGGGACGTATATCCTGGTCATATCGTCTGTTTTAGGAGAGGTGGGCCAAAAGCTGGTCGAAAAGTTCTAAAGGTTCATCTATGGGCTAGAGGATCTCGAGCGGACTACTACCGCGGTTCACATTTACATGAGCTGCCCACCGTGGAGGGGGAACGGTCCTTACACGAAGTTGATCCAACTGCACTGGCGGTAGCAGGCTGCAAGCCTGTAAAGAAGGATTTCACCGACGGCGGCTTGTAAGTTACGGTTCGTTCCTGTGGACGACACGCTTCTAATTTGTCTCCTTAGAGTGGTTCTCGATTCCCGAGTTAGCATCGAAATGAAGGCAGGATTCCCGATCATATTTGAGTTTGGGACAGAAGATGTAGTCCAGGGTGTCAAACCCTGGACTAAAATGAAACTCCCCAAGCGGGACGGGTTGCTACAAATGGTCTCCGACATGGAGAGTCCGAAAATTGGATTGAACTTTGAATTTGAAGAGTTAGAGTCACAAAGCACATAGCCATCTCATTGTTGACGATATGCCACATCTTTGCTACTGCGATGATATCCGCCATGACTCGGGGAAGTTTATGAGGTGATGTACAAAGGCATCATATTGATCCAGATCCTCCGACATGTTTTCTAAGCTGCCGACGACAGCAGAATTATTCATATTTGGGGCTGGCGTCGATGCTGTAGCCGACGAAAAGTAGGGCTGTCCAATGAATGAAGGCTCTTGAGGAGCGTTGATACTACCAGGATGTTGAGGATGGGAGAGTTTCATGATGGCGGTATCAACCTCATCCAATCTGGGCCTTATTCCACGTGGATATGAGTCCACATGGTCTCCTTCCCTTGCTCGTTTCCTACTTCTCTCGGCTTTCCGGGTCTCCGCAAGTTCTAGCTGCTTGTCGGCAAGGTCGCTCAACTCATCACGCATCCTGTTCATATACGTAGCCTTCGTTTCACTTGCGCTTTGGTGCTGCTTGGTATGCCTTATGAACTTCCGTACCGTTTCGATGGGTATATGACAGCAAACGCATATCTCATTGCAGTCAACATCTGTGCCAGAGGCGTTAACAATATGAGTATTTTATTTGATGAAGGCGAAATACTTTACGCTGTTGATAATGCACTCGAAGCGCCTGCCGTGACTTGAAGGATTTGGCCCGATCGCATGTTTGGAAAGGACAGTAATGCGATTTACCGTCGCTGCTCTTTCGGCCCTCATTATCCTCGTCAGTATCCTGGCCTACATCATCGTCGGCTCTTAAGTGGGTTCGACATATTTCGAGCTCGGTGTCGAGGTGGACTTTCTGAGACAGAAGGTGACGTTCCCGAGACTGAAAAAGTTAGTGCTAGATCTACTCGCTGCAGCAAGGTCGTAGGGACTAACCCTATATTCTTCAAGATGGCCATTTAGCCCATCAACTGTTGGAAAGAATGCGGAGCAAGAGCATTGCCGCGACCAAATGATATCGCTTGACATTTTGACATTTTGTCGATGTTGCTCGATCAGAGGATGATAGAGCGGGGTTAATTCATTGGGGGTTCAAGGCCGACTTCCATGAGAGGGAGCCCTTAGCAGAGCCAATCAGCGCTTACACATTATGATCATGCGTACTCCTAAACTAGATATCCTTTAAATACCTCTACCATCTTCTTTAGTCGTTGGGCTCCTAGATCTGTATCCTCGCTTTCTCGATGAGATTCACAATCGAAAATTTTGAGTTATCAAAATTTTGAGTTATTGACTTAATTTTATCTCAACTTTGGTTCGCTAGAGTCCAAGATGCCTCAATATGAGTGTGAGACTTGCTCTGACACTGGCCTTGTCAGAGGGTACCCATGCCCTACCTGTGGCGGCAAGGACAAGACTTAGGAGAAATGGACATCTGCAAGGTGAGCAGAAAACTGGACTATAGTCTATTCATTCCGCATCCTCCATGATATGGACGCCTCGTTAACTTCTCTGTAATAGAAGAAAGGGATCGAGCCTCTTCTGCCTTGCAGAGGATGAAACTTAGGAGGATTTTTTTTTTCTTTCTTTGCATGTGATATGGGCGCTATGAGATTTGGGTTCATTCCTTTCATTTTGCATCAATGAGCGTTTGGAAATTTCCAGAAAGGCAGTTTATCATGCGGGAAAGAGCAAAACTAGTGGCCTCGTACAACTCTACATTAACCGTTATCTTTACGGAAGTAAGCTCTAATGGAAGACATTCCATTATGGATCCTACTCGCAGAATCACAATGTGCTCAACTGCGACCTTGCATGAATCTGCTGTGTTCTGGGCCGGTCTGTGCCGATTTCAGTCAGGGTGGGTTCGTCACGCACGCCAATCCATCTCGGGGTTTTGAACGCGCAGCACCTACACCACACCGATAACATTTCCAGAGACCTGTAAACACAAGCAGGTAAAACTATTAATATTCCAGTCATCCCTTGAAAATGTGTGTGCATCTTTAGCTTGAAGAGATAGTATCATCTCCAAAAAAGCTGCCTTCCGAACCACAGTTTTCACAGGGCCTCGACTTCTTATAACCAGTGTCTCGCTCCACTATACAACCCCAGAATGTCAGTCTCTTTGAACAAGACCCAGCTCCGTGAGCTGCTCCAATATCTTGCCAATGCCCGTGCCTCCCACATAACTGCAATTGGATGGACTTTGTCATGGAGGATGAAGTATTTTAAATAGCAGTAACTAAGTTCTGATCAGCGACTCTCCGCAATAAAGCCACCTCTGTGTCTACACGATGCTTACGTCCCCTCCTCTTTCTCCTCGTATTCCCTGATGTCCCTTACCGGTCTTGCAGCCTCGCTCAAGCCGTCGCATCCTGATCGGCAGCGGTAAGTGTGGGAACAGACCCAATGGGTCCGATCGTTAAACCTGGGATTACAACATGTAATACATCCAAGTCGGCGACAGGCATCACAACATGTAATACCCTCCAAGGCGACAGGTATCACAACATGTAATACCCTCCAAGTCGACGACAGGTATCACAACATGTAATACCCTCCAAGTCGGCGACAGGCATCACAACATGTAATACCCTCCAAGGCGACAGGTATCACAACTTGTAATTACCCTCCAAGTCTACGACAGGCATCACAACTTGTAATTCCCTCCAAGTCGGCGGCAGGCATTACAACGCCAGGCGTCCATTAGTTGGACCGACTAGTTTACAACGGTTGGTTTCTCTGGTCAGCCTTTTGGCGCTCAGGAAAGATGAAGTCGGTGTTAACGTAGTGCTAATCCCAACTGCCCAGCACCTAGCATCATACTTAGATCAACCAGTAATTAAGATCCCCCATACCCACCACTAGACATCTCCTTCAAGCACAGCATACACAGATGATCCTTACACCAGCGACATTCCCATATCGCCCAGTGTGGTCCGGAATGGCATTGATTACATCTCCACTCGACTAGCGTATCTGGGGACTTTATCAACATGAAGTTGCAGATACAGTGGCCACTCATGGTGAACATGCGGTAGTCCTGTGAAATTTGTTAGACTAGGACATGTCAGGACCTGTCCAGGGCTCACCTGTTTCTTGTTGTTGTTATCTGAATCATTGTATAACGAAGGACGTAAGATTAAGCCGGCTTGGCTGTACATATAGGTTCTTAGCATGTCGGCACCAGGACACTAGAACCTAAGTACGGGCACCTAGCCGGACACTTGGACCCCTCGGTGCGTAGTTTGCTGTGTCGTTTGCATCTGTCGAGTAAGAATCAAGGCTCGGCAGACGTATGCTGGTGTAGGTGGCACGCAAATGCACCCGGTCGCGCCAACACCAGCCTGCATAGGCTCAAATATGCCCGCGGGTGTGAGTGGGCACGTCAGTGATAACGAACGTTGTTAATGGCGGAAGACGGATCGAGTTGGCCTGTGAGGCACGGGAACGCTCCTCTTTGAAGCCGGGACCGGTAGTTGACTGGTCAAGCACCATCCGCAACTTGCATCCCCTTGGTAGAGCCGAGGAGGAAACGAGTATAAGAATGGGAGCATCTCTCCAGACGATAGCAGACGATTCCATGGCATTGCAGAGCACAAATCACCATATTCATATCATCATTAGTCTATCCCTCGTTTTATACCCCATCAAGCCTTCGCATCATTCAGCCGCAATGTCCACGCCAAAGGATATGCAGTGTGACGCCTGTGAGGATCCCTCTGAGTCTAGTAACAGGCAAGACCACGACACAAGCATGTCGGTCACCATTAAGTTACCTACGCCAGAGCCCGACAAAACGGATGGCGCCTCAGGTCAACGCAAGCCTGGCCAAGGCAGCTCGATGTCGATGGATGATATTCGTGGGAAGGAAGAAACGGTGACATTGGGCGCGGTCAGTAGGTGAGTACAGCACCCTTGAAACTCCAGATTGTAGTCGTCGCCTGGCCCCACGCCATTCTCCTACTGTTCGCGTCTATTTCGTGAAGCACGAGAGAGACAGGCTCTAACGAAAACTGGGCTAGGCCTGAAAGAGATCGTGCCGAAGGTGGTGGAGAGTCTAAAGTCAAGGAGGAGGCGTTCCAGAGTATGGGATCAATCGACCTGGAACTCATGAGGATTGATGTGTCTCGCTCTATGGCGCCTCTTGAGTCTGACAAAAGTAAGCCCATCGAAGCAGTGAACAGGATTCACACCATGGCTACACCGTCTGGCCCCCTGAATGAGGCGCTCCCCGTTCACACCGAATGCCAATTAGGGGAGGTTCGTCATATTACGGAAGACCTCGA
This sequence comes from Scedosporium minutisporum, assembly GCA_034774675.1. NCBI lineage: Eukaryota > Fungi > Ascomycota > Sordariomycetes > Microascales > Microascaceae > Scedosporium > Scedosporium minutisporum. Next base: position 7,052 of record SJVG01000672.1, read on the forward strand.
ACGGCCACCCTTGGATAACCGATCGTACCGTATCCTGCGGCTGGGGAATGAGATGGAGGTGGCTCTGGCCCATGACCCTGAAGCTGATACGGCAAGCGCATGCATGGATGTCAACGTCGGCAGCTTCAGTGACGACGATGACATGCCTGGTATGGCGCATGCAGTAGAACATGTACGACGCGCTTCTATTCCTACTTCGCTCCCTCGGTCCTGCCCTGACACTATCCTTCGCAGCTACTCTCTCTAGGCTCCAGGAAGTACCCGTCTGAGAACGAGTTTGAACGATATGTGGCCATGCACGCGGGCTACTACAACGCGTTGACAGAAGATACCTCCACCAAATACTACTTTCACGTCTCCTCCAAGGCTCTATTCGGTGCGCTCGATCGGTTTTCTCACTTCTTCAAGGACCCTCTCTTTTCCAAATCTGTAATCGCCCGAGAGCTCAATGCGGTTGATTCCGAATTCAAGAAAGGTCTCCAGGACGATTCATGGCGGCTGGTTCAACTCGAGAAGTCGCTATTCAACCCGAACCACCCATGCCACCGGTTCACGGTGGGAAACCTCGATGTACTAAAGGACCATCCCGAATCAGAAGGTAAAAATATCCGTGAGAGATTTTTCGACTTTTATAGGACTCACTACTCGGCAAACCGCATGAAACTCGCCATCCTAGGAAGGGAACCGTTGGATGTGCTTCAACAGTGGGTGATCGAGCTCTTCAGCAGCGTTCCCAACAAGAATTTGCCCCGCAACAGGTGGGAAATGGAAGTCCTTCGGAAGAGCGAGCTTGGTATGCAGTGCTTTGCTAGACCAGTGAGGGACTTACACGAGCTTCACCTCTACTTCCCCCTCTTCGATGACGAGGAGATGTATGAGAGCCAACCCGGTCGGTGTGTAAGCCACCTCATCGGCCACGAAGGCCCCGGAACCATCTCGGCCTATCTGAAATCGAAAGGCTGGGCAGACAGACTTAACAGCAGTTGTCGGTTCATCTGCCCAGGTTCTCCTAGCATCTTCAGGTGCCAGTTTATATTGACTGAACAGGTATTACCACATTACTAAACACCCTCTAAATGATACTAAGTCTAATACCCGAGATTTTAGGGACTTCAACATTACGAAACCATCATCGACATCTTCTTCCAGTACGTAGCGATATTACGTGAGACGCCGCCCGAGGAGTGGAGATTCGAGGAGATGAAGTACCTATCCGAGACTGCATTCAGGTTTAGCGAGAAGAGCCCCGAGCTTAAATTCGCCCTGCAGAGCACTTCCCTAATGCAGGGGCCTATCCCTCGGAGGTGGCTGCTGAGCAGTCTTGATTACCCCCGTACCTTCAGGCCTGCTGCTATCCGAGAGGTGATTGGCTGCCTTCGGCCGGATAATTTCTCCATGATACTACTCTCCAGGGAATTTCCAGGGAACTGGGACCAGAAGGAGCAGTGGTACGGCACTGAGTACAAGCTGGGGAGGATACCCCACAATTTCATTCTGGATCTCTGGTCGGCGACCTTAACCACCACAGCGCTGCCCGCTCTGAGCCTCCCTTGCAAGAACACGTTTATTCCTACGAAGTTTGATGTGCAGCGGAAGGAAGTAAGGAGGCCTGCTGATGCTCCTATCCTCGTGCGCAATGACGAGTTCGTCTGTGCCTGGTGGAAGCAAGACGATACCTTCCTTGTCCCGAGGGCAAATATGGTAGTACACTGCAAGAGTCGTCTTGCCCACGAGTCGGCAGAGAACGTTGTTAAGACCAGACTGTTTATAAATCTGGTACGGGATGATCTTGAGACCTCCTTATATGATGCACAACTGGCGGGTCTACACTACGAGGTCGGCCTGGATCGCCATGGGCTGTACTTCAAGGTCGGTGGCTATGACCACAAGCTGTCCGTGGTCCTGGAAAAAATATTACAGACAATTCGCAATTTTGAGATCCAAGAGGCTAGGTTTGATGTCATCAAAGAACGCCTAAGGAGAGGATACGAAAATGACGAGCTTCGACCGCCATACTGTCAGACCGGCGAATACCTTGACTGGTTGAACTGCGAGCGTGGCTACATCACAGAGGAATTCTCAAAGGAGCTTCCCCACATTACCGCCGAAGTACTACGGGACTATCTACCAATGCTTCTGGACCGGATGCATATTGAGCTATGCATCCACGGAAATATCGAGGAGGGAGATGCCCTGCGATTGACAGACATGGTACAGTCGACGTTGGGGTTCCGAGTTCTTCCAGAGACCCAGTGGCCATCCAGGCGCTCTCTCATCCTGCCTCCCGGTTCGAATTACATCTCCCGGAAGACGCTCAAGGATCCGGATAATGTGAACCACTGCATCGAGTACTTCCTTTATGCTGGTGATAAGTTCAATCCGGACATGGAAGCCAGAATTTTCCTCCTTTGCCAAGCAATGTCCGAGCCAGCGTATAGCCAGCTAAGGACAACGGAGCAACTTGGATACGTTGTGTCTTGTGGGGCCAAGTGGTTTGACACCACCTGTGGAATTGGGTTTCTCGTGCAGAGCGAGCAGACACCACAATACCTCGTGTCTCGGGTTGATGCGTTCATCGTGATGTTTGGAGAGCGGCTGGGGAATATGACTAACGCAGACTTTGAGAATCATAAAGATAGCGTTATTACTCGGATACTCCAAAAGTTCAAGACTCTGGATGATGAAAGTGCTTACCACTGGGAGGAAATTTCCGGAGGGTATTATGGCTTTGGGACCTGTAAGTGCTCCGAGGCCTGTTAGGAGGTCTGTACTAACCTTCACCTAGACCGGCGGATTGCGGAGCATATAAAGAAGCTGGAAAAGGAGGATGTTGTTGCATTCTACAAACAATACATCTCTTCACCAACCAGAGCGAAGCTTGTGGTCCAGCTCTTTGCGCAACGGGGTCTGGACGCGGCTGAGCTGAGGGATGGAATTCTGATCACGGATGTGAGTGAGTATAAGGCGTTGTTGGAGGTGAGCGCGGCGGCGAGGCCAGCACGGGACATCAGGGAATATGGGAAGAATGAGGAGGGGACGTAAGTTTGTGCGGACGCAGGAGTGTTGCAATAGAGCTGGGCTTCGATTATGTACGACCTCCTGCGAAAGGTGGAAAACCACCTGTTACCGCGCATGAGCTGCATAGAGCCATTCCGCCAAAACAAATTTTTGTCCTCCAAGCAGGATCTATACAGTGTATGCCCCATGCTCTAACGATCTCGGCGCTCTAGTTGTGGATGGTGAAGGTCTCGGCGTGTCTCGCACCTCCTCCAATCTAGAGCATCGGGTGAGGTGATTTCGTCGATCTGCTCGGACCTCTAAAGTCGCCTTGATTTTTTAATAATGCATGTCTTGCCGATGTCAAGGTATTTCTAGGCACACTCAAGCTACCAGCTCACAGCGTGGTGCTTGCTGCTTAAAGCTAATACTTCGACAACGCCACCGTGCGCGGCTTGCGGAAGTGACATTTCTCTCGTAGTAGGAGGAACGCGGAGTAGTGGCGGCATCGACAGCGACCCACCGCGGAAGGTGGAAAATCACCTGTGGCTGATCGTGGAAGTCGCTTGGACCGGAATAGAAGCGCACCGTACATGTTCTACGGCATGCGCTATACCGGGCATGTCATCGTCATCACTGAAGCTGCCGACGTTGACACTCCAGAGGAGAACGCTTAAGGTCTTCTCTAATCAAAAGGCCAATATAAAAAGAATCCAAATGGTAAGTTTCGCTGTAGAAGTGGAGGTCAACGACAGCGCGTTCCCTCCATCTCCCAGCCTGGCCAGTTGTGCGGGCGGCAGACCTTCTAATATTGCCTCGTTTGTCACTTGTGCTGTGTTAGTTCTCGCATGCCAGTTGTGCCATTCGCTGCTCTCCCCTTGCCAGCTGTACCGGCCCGTTATTGCCAGTTCAAGCCATCGTCACCGACTTCATACTCGACCTTCATCAATCTGATGAACTTCGTCTTAAGCGACAATCAGATCTCTCCAATCCATTTCACAAACCCCCATTCAAGTCCAACATGTACAATACAGCACGTATCGAAGAAGAGGATGCAGAAGAGCATGAGCGGCAGAATCTCATTAAACTATATTTCCTAAAATTAAAAAGAAAAAAAAGTAAAAAAAGTAAGAGAAAAACAGAAGGAGAAAAAAAAAAAGGACCCAGCCATCAACTTTCAACGCGAAAGCTTCGTTATGACTTCGACTTCTTCTCCTTCTTCTCCTTATTTTTCTCCTTCTTATCCTTCTTATCCTTCTTTCGAGACCCTCCCTGCTCATCTTCCTCATCGACTCCTACCCAGGTATACGTGTAAAACGTCAGACCAAGACTCTGACTCTCGAACACATAATACGGAGAACCGTCGTCCGCAGCGTAGGTCATCCACCGCGTCGGCCGCGTCTTAATCTCCTCCCCGGAATACATAAAGCACACCAACCCTTGCTTCAGGTAGATGTCGACAGGAATAAGATCTTGCTCCGTTGCCCCTTCAGCCTCTTGTTCGCGGCTGGAACCCCCCACCGTGCTTTACTGCCGCTCTTGCAGGGCCAGCTGATGCATCTACATAGCTAGATACTCTTCATCTACATCTGCGGCTAGCTCATCACTGGAGCTGCCGGAAAATGGTTTGGACACGACCACCGTTTTGCGAGCTTTATCATGAACGGCTTTCCCCTTGCCTTTCCAACTACCGCCCTTCGTGAACTCATCCGATGATTCCGCTGTGGCTTCCTTGGCTTGATGAGATGCTGAACTTGACTTAGCCTTAGCCGTATCTGTTTTTTTCTCTTTGGCCTTCTCTTTGTCTTTCCCCTTCTTGGTCTTCTCTTTCTCTGGGTCTTTTCCCTTGTCCTTCCTCGTCGGCTGCCTCACTCTTCTGCCTTCTTGCTCCGAGCTGAGCTTGGATTCCCGCCGCAAGGCAGGGTACGGAACCCCCGCCTCGTCTGCCGTTAAAACAATGCCGTCCGCCCCGATGTTGCCGAATCCGTTGGGGTGCGCGGCAGGGTGATTTGGGCAACGCACACAATCGATGTATTGGTCCGAAAAGTGGGGAGGGAGCCACTGCACCCACCAGCGGCTTAACTGCTCTCCCACCAGCACCAGTGCCATGGCTCTCCCAACGCACTCTGTCCTGAATGTGTCGCCGCCAGCAATTTGACAGCGCGCTGGGGGGGTTCCACGCATGAAGCGCATGCCCTAGCGTCCTGCCTACCGCTTTCATGGGCTGAAGGAGCTGATGCATTCCTGCTGTGCGTAACTGGCCGGGTTGGATGAATCGGGCTTGCCGCTACTCGTTGCCAGCGCAGTCACAACGTATGGATCAATTTGTCCCTTCAGAGGCGTTTTCGATTCAGATGTGGACCCACCAAGACAGGTGAAAACTCACCTCTCTTCGTGGGTCCGGATTACATAATAGACCAGTTGGGAGGTACCTTCCGCCCAAGGGAATGCCAACCAACGCCTCTAATCCCGGAATCATCAAATTCTTATTCGCTCGGGACAATGTTGCAACCTATGACCATATCTTCGATCGGTAAGCATAGACTAAACGAATTGCTCCTCTATCCAAGGTTATGTAACTTGATTGTAACTGTGTTATAAGGTTCGTGAAAGAGTTCAAGTTCTCAGAGGCAGCGCAGTTCATGGGGGCTGCAATGAAAGAAAAGCACACTGTCATCGAGAAGTGGCCGTTCAGGTTGAAGCTCCGACCTGGTCAGCCCGGAGCCCAGGAGGAGTTTGACCGGCTGCTGGGTGGAGGGGTGTCAGGAAAGGAGCGCTACGTGGAGTGGAAGAGAATTTGCATGTATGAAGACGAGATTGAAGACAAGTAGTTAGTACTCACTCATGAGCTAGATAGATACCAGCTCGACGGACCAGACATCAGGGCCACAAAAGAGGAGCCCAATGCCAACTCCCCAACCCAAAGAACGAAACATGAACCAACCAGAGCTAATAACTGTTATGATAGCTAGATACGGATGATTATAGGCTTACAGTAACAAAAGATTCAACTTTACCGGTACTCTTTTGAATATCCGTAACACAGCCTGGCCATCGCTTCCTTCTCCGCACCAAGTTTTCCAACCCCTCAGTACTGCTCCAATGAAAGTCGAGAGGAGCCCAATCGTCGGCAAGGGAAGACATTGCCGCTGGGCACTTTACAAGCCATTGGCCTGCACTCCGGGACTCGTCCTGCGCCTTGTGAGGTATTTATTCGTTCCCCGCCCTTCTCGATTCACGAAGACACAAGGCCCACACTATCCATCCAAAGTCTACGTACATCTGTTATGCTATTCTCTAGGCTCCCTTCCCCCAACTTTTAACCCATGGCTAATCTGGAAGACTACACTGTCGGCTGGATCTGCGCAATCGAACCCGAGTATCTTGCCGCGCAGCTCTGCCTCGATGAAGAGCATCCAAATTTAACGATCCGCCCATCACCGAACGACACCAACGCGTACACCCTAGGCAAGATTAACAACCACAATGTCGTTATCGCCTGCTTGCCTCAAGGGTCATACGGCACAACCTCCGCCGCTAACGCCGCTACGAACATGCTGCGGAGCTTCCCTAATATCAGAATCGGCCTGATGGTCGGTATCGGTGGCGGTGCCCCAACCCCTGAGAGGGACATCCGCCTTGGCGATATCGTAGTTAGTTCTCCCGAAGATGGAAAGGGAGGCGTGTTCCAGTACGACTTCGGCAAAACAATACAAGGAAGTGACTTCGAAGTTACCGGGTCCTTAAATCGACCGCCGACAGCCTTGCTAGCAGCGGTGATGAAGCTTAAGGTCGAGTACAAGAGAAAGCCCGGCACCCTCGAAGAAGCCATCGACCGTGTTCTCGAGAAGGAGGAAGAAGAGCTGAGGGAGGAACTCGGCCGGCCAGATGCCAGCACCGACGCTCTGTACCGAAGGGATTTCGTCCATCCCACGGGCGGCAAAGACCCCTGTGAACAAACATGTGGCCTCGACCCCGCAAATTTGGTATCACGGCCGGAACGAACGAGACGACCGCGAAGCCCAGTGGTTCACTACGGCTTGGTTGCTTCGGCAAACCAGTTGATGAAGGATGCTTTGCACCGGGATGAACTTGCGGAGAACCATAAGGTTTTGTGTTTTGAGATGGAAGCGGCAGGCCTGATGAATGACTTTCCTTGTTTGGTTGTTCGCGGTATCTGCGACTATTCCGACTCGCACAAGAACAAGGTGTGGCAACCTTATGCCGCCTTGACGGCTGCTGTGTATACGAAAGACCTTCTTCGGCACATCTCCCCAGACGATGTCGGGGCAGAGAAGAAGATTAGCGAAGTCATTTCTAATAGTTAGTTGGTTATTCTTCTGCAAGTCCGTAATTAGCAAGCTTTATTAACATTGTTGCTATCAGTCGCCGACGCCGTGACGGAAACTAAGGAGAAGGTGGCCGAACAGGCGTATGTTTTTAGCTTCTCTTAGTTGTATTACGAACTAACGAGATTGCCAGGGATGCTATACGTAATATTGACCAGAAGATCGTGCTCGACAAACTACGCATCGCCGATGGCGCAGCCTTTGACTCCTATGCTGAGCAGCACAATGCAACATGCCTCCAGGGCACTCGAGTTGACCTTCTGCGCCGGATAACCGAATGGGCCGATGATCCTGAAGGCAAAACAATATTCTGGCTCAACGGCATGGCTGGCACGGGAAAATCTACCATTTCCCGTACTGCTGCGAAGTCTTTCGCTGGGGCAGGGGAGCTCGGCGCCAGCTTCTTCTTCAAGAGAGGCGAAGGCGATCGTGGCGGGGCTTCCAAGTTTTTCGCCACAGTCGCCGCCCAGCTTGCCTCGCGAGTGCCTCCAGTCGCCCCGCACGTCCGAGACGCCGTCGATGCTGACCTTGGTGTCTGCGGGAAATCGATGAAAGAACAGTTCGAGAAGCTAATTCTGGAGCCTCTCTCAAAGATTAGCGGCTATACACGAAAGCTCGTTCTAGTGGTTGACGCACTGGATGAGTGTGAATCGGACGAGGACATCAGACTCATCATTAATCTCTTCTCGCATACCAAACAATCAACATCGCTGGGTTTGAAGATATTTGTCACCAGCAGACCGGAGCTACCTATCCGTCTCGGCTTCAAGAAAATTCATGGAAAGTATCAGGACTTAGTTCTCGATAAGATTCCAGAACTTATAGTCGAGCACGACATATCTACATTTCTAGAGAATGAGCTTTCGAGAATCAGGGATGAATATAATGACTCAGTTCCCAAAGACCGACAGTTGCCAATAGATTGGCCTAGTCAAGCAACGGTCAAGGCTCTAGTTAAGATGGCCATTCCTCTCTTCATCTTTGCTGCAACTATATGTCGTTTCATTACGGATCGTGTATTAGGCGATCCTGAAGAACAACTCCAGAAAGTCTTGGACCAAACGAGTCAGAAATCCAAGCTCCACGCAACATATCTCCCCGTCTTAAAGCAGCAGCTGGTTAGGCGAACTGACTCAGGGCTCGACCTGCTTATAGAGTCGGAAAGAAAGGACATCATCCAACAATTCCGGAATGTTGTCGGCACTATCGTCATTCTAGCAAACCCACTGTCGACTACTTCCCTCACTCATCTCCTTGACGTGCCAAGGACAGCTGTCAACTCGAGATTAGATTTCCTGCATTCAGTCCTGAGCATTCCAACCTCTGCAAGTTCTCCGGTTAGGCTGTTCCACTTATCTTTTCGCGACTTTCTCGTTGATCCCCAGATGCGCGAAGAGAACCCGTTCTGGGTGGATGAGAAGCAATCGCACAGCCAGCTGGCGACTCACTGTCTGCGCCTAATGAGAGAAAATCTTCGGCGGAATATTTGTAGGCTAGACGCACCTGGAATACTGCGCTCTGATATCAACTCCCAGTCGGTAGATAAATACCTACCGCCAGAACTTCGGTATGCCTGTCTGTATTGGGTGTATCATATAGAACAGTCGCATAGCCTCATCTGCGACGACTGTGACGTCCATCAGTTCCTCACGTCTCATTTCCTCCACTGGCTCGAGGCCATGAGCTTGTTACGAGCTATAGCTGAAGCTGTCCTCGTAGTGACGAGGCTCGAGAGTTAGTCTAGTTCCACCCATCACGTTCGAGAACGAAGCTAATTAATATAGGAGCAATCAGTACAAAATAAACTACTTCCTCTAGTCCAAGATGCACATCGGTTTATTCTTTACAACAAGGGCGCAATCGAGAATGACCCGCTCCAAACATACGTGTCTGCACTGCTATTTAGCCCTACTGAGAGTTTAATACGAAAATTATTTATTAATGAAGAGCCGACATGGATAAGGGCCAAGCCTATAGTTGAAAGCCACTGGAACCCTTGCCTTCAGACGCTCGAGGGCCACAGCCATTCGGTCAGGTCGGTAGCCTTCTCTCACGATTCGAAGCTTGTGGCTTCGGGCTCCCACGATCGCACCATCAAGATCTGGGATGCCGAGACGGGCCGCGAGATGCGGACGCTCGAGGGCCACAGCGATTGGGTCATGTCGGTAGCCTTCTCTCACGATTCGAAGCTTGTGGCTTCGGGCTCCGCCGATGGCACCATCAAGATCTGGGATGCCGAGACGGGCCGCGAGATGCAGACACTCAATGTTGGCACCACGCTACACTCTATATTATTTGACACTGATTCCTGCCTTCTTACTGATATTGGCTCTATAAGATTGAACAATGGCCCAGCTGCTAGTATCGAAGCTGAGACTCAGCCTCTAACCCGTGAAATACCGAGTAAAGGATACGGCCTAGCTTCTGATAGGCAATGGATTATATGGGATGAGTCGCCAGTGATATGGCTTCCGCCTGACTACCGGCCTTTATCCTCGGCAGTCTCATCCACACGGGTTGCGATTAGTTGTAGTTTAGGGAAAGTTATTATATTTGGATTTTCAGGGCCTTCTCCTTCTATATAATTCTATCGAATACTCTAATTATATTTCTTAATTATCTATTTAGTTTTATTCTCTTTATTAAAAGAGGGTTAAAGGGGAAGCAGTGAATATATATTAGGAAGGTATACTATTTACTCTATATTCTAGAACTTTCTAGAAAAGTATATGAAGTTCAGAGTCGCTAACTCGTCATAAGAGGATTTTCTCTGTTATAAGTGGCAAATCCTCAATGTGGAGCGCACTACATTAGAAGCTAGACAGGCGTAACCCGTTGCGTCTACAAGTTTTCCGGATGCGGTTCGTTCTAGTACTTCGGCTATGCAAGTTGTTTGCTAGAGGGGGGCTAACGGCTTGACTCCAGGTAATGCTAACGAGGATGATTGCCAGGCTGCTACTGGAACCAGCTTACCGAGCTTGCTGAGGCTCTCCGCTGCCTTTAGCTCTCACTCGGCTAGGGGCTACGTAAAGGTAAAACAAAACAATCGACAACTCATAACATAAATCAAAGAAAGCCTACCCGAGAGCTTTGGCCGCATAACCGCATTTCCAAAACTCAAGTTCCCTTGAGCTTTGTGCAGTAACGCACCTGCAAAGCGCCACGACTCCGCCCTGGAAACTTCCTAGTGAATCGTTTGTGTATTTCATCCCAACTGAGGCGACCATCCCTCTTGAGATCAGCAAGTAGCACATCCTCCTTAGGTGTAAATTTAGTCCCCTTCCCCGAGCGCCTTTGTGCCTTCGCTTCGTTCTCCTTACCTTCGCTAACATGTTTGTGGTCACGAGCCTGCCTACTATGTCCGATAAGCGAATCCCACTCGAATTGGAACTGAAAAACCGTCCTGTGGTCTTGAGTTACACGCTTCAGGATCGCGTTCTGGAGCGGCCACTCTTCGTATTTTGCCTGAGGACCTGCGCACCCTTCTGTGTCCGACGAGTCGTCAGAAGTGGGGTATCTAGCAGTAGGCTTAGCCTTCGGGCTTGTTTTGGCTTGAAGTGATGGATTTTTCGAGCCGACTGATATAAGGCGAGAGACTGGTAAGACTTTTCGACGCTTAGATGGCCGTGAAGGCGTTTCCGCCTCACTCTCGCTATCCTCCTCTCCAGAGGTACCATGAGACGAAGGTGTAGGCATCTTGTATCGGTTGGGCGATCGCGGCACTGCGTTATCCTGCACCGGATCGTAGTCCTCGTCGTCTTCGTCATCGTCTTCTTCCTCAGGTATCGGGGGCAGTTCATCCTCGCTGCCATTACTAGCATCTTCGAGCAGCCTTGGAGTATGTGAACAGACCCCATTCTCGCCTTCGCCCTCACCGCGATAGGGAGTATCAGCGCATTTCGGGACAGCCGCCACCTCTTCAGGAGTAGCGCGTGCGTCTTTCTCGTTCTCGGTTGCCTGTTCTTCGGGGGGTCGAGTATCTAAGCTGGGTAGAGGGGCTGGGGGAGGATCTGGCGGCATATCGGGGTCGGGTGGAGATGGAACTTGTGGTGTCTCGGAGTCCTCTGCGGAGCTGGCTTGCTCTGATGCTTCGGTAATAGTGCACATCGTAACAGGTTCGCAAGGGGGGCAGAATTCTTGGCTCTCTAGCATTAAATGTTAATTGGTGTATAGTGGTTGGGCGGATGCGGTGTCGACCTACCTGGCCTGGTGTGCCTCTCCTGGCTACTGGGGCCTTGGCTTTTGTCCTTACCAGGAGCAATTTTGTCGATTGAGGGCAAGTCAACCGTAGACTGCGAGTCATCCAAACCTTCATTTTCGTCATCTGATGGTGCTGAACTGGCGTTGGACTCCGAGTCATCCAAGTCCATCTCCTCGCTGTCCGAAGAGACCCCCCATATTAATGCTCGCCTATCTTTTCGAGGCTCTGAAGACAGCCAATTAGTATAGGTTGTTAGGTTGAGGTAGGAATTGACCGACCTGGCTTACCGAGCCTCTCTTGGCTACTAGCCCCTTGGCTTTTGCTCTTACCAGTAGCCATTATTTCGTGAAGTGAGGGCAAGTCCACGTCGGATTGCAAGTCATCTAGGCCTGCATCTTCGCCATCTGATAGTACTGAGCTGGCGTCGGACTCCGAGTCATCAGAGTCATCCAAGTCTATACTTTCGCCGTCTGAAGAGACTGGGATAGGGTCCTCGCGTACTAACCCTCGCCTACCTTTCCGAGGCTCTGGAGACGGCACTCGGCTTCGGCGAGCTGGTCTTTCCGGACATGAAGACTCTGAAGGAACATGTGTGTATGCTTTGGTAGTAACAGCTGTAGCCATTGCGACCTCGAATACTCACGTGGGCAAGAGCTGGCAGAGACGAGGGGATGGAAGCGGTTATTCAAGAGGAAGGCAGGAAAGTGTGGGAAGCCTCCGCGGAGACTTGAGACCTTATATATTGAGATTCCTACTGACAATTGCCAACAAGACAGAGACGCTGCTGCGCCCGTTTGCACCGGCATTAGCTTATCTCCTCCAATAAGCCGACGCCAGTGAATCCATGTATGCTCCAGACTTCGTTGCCCCTCAAACCAAGGCCACATGATGCTCGGAATCCCCGTTTCCGGCAAGGTCAAGCCCAACACCAATGACACCATTTCAATGCCGCCGCATCCTCGACCCCGCTTTCCTTATCCATTTCCCCCACCCTCCCTTCTTCTTTTGCTCTGTATCCTGGGCGCCTTTGCAATCTTGTGCGAATTCCGACTGCAGAGGCATTCCATAGATCAAGGCAAATTTGACAAGCATCAGAACGAGGGAAATGTCTTCTTGGAACCAAGACGGGGGGAAAGCAATTGTGAGCTCGGCGTCAACGAGAAGGGTGACAGCGTTGGTTGGGAAGCTTGGTTTGCGTATGTGCGACGTGGCCTCTTTCGTTCATGCCGCAGGATCCGCCGTTTCCCGCCACATTGCGAATACGAGCCCCTTCAGCGAGAATCATGCATGGGAGTGCTGGCAATCGGTCCGATGGAAGTGGAAAAAGGGTCAATGCCTTGGAACGCGCGTCGAGAAACGTAGGTTCGGGGTAAGGGCCACGTCAGCAGTTCTGCCTGCATTTCCCTCGTCGTCTCCGATTGGGTGCTTCGCGAGATTGCATGACACGATGTAAGGGGGTGGCGTATTAGTACGAGTGGAGGTTGGTGAAAGAGTGAGGGGAGAAAGCCCCTGGACGGTCTGGACTGTTCTCAGAGCATGATCGCGCTCTACAGCCAAGTGCAGCGCATTTGGAACGAAACACGCAAGTGTGGAAGCTGGGTGAGAGAGATGAGCGAGAAGGACAATACGAACAAGCGCAGAAGCTGGGTGAGAGAGACGAGCTAGAAGATTAGAGGAATATTGCGAGGAAACCAGGCTCAGGACGATACGAACTTACCATCGTGGGATTGACGGCTTCGCCCGCGGATGGGGAGAAGAGGGGGAAAGCACGAGCGGGGGGAACAAGGATGGTGAGACGACACGGGACAAGATAGGGGGAGGCCAAGAGGAAGGAGTAGAGGGGCCTTGCGAAGGGCGCTCGCTTCGAGGAGAGAGTGAGATTCGGGAATGTGTTTGAGGGAAAGAAAAGAGGTAGAGAGTACAGCAGGTAGTACGTCGGAGCCGATGTATTTATATGGGCAGCGGTCGTGAGCCTTGGGCAATTTGGTGGGGGTGGGGCGTAAGCGGTGAGGCGAATTTGACCAATGGGCGGGCGCCGCAGGATCCTGCGGCACGAGCAGCGTGTCCCCGTTTACTCTTACTATCTTCCTCCTCTCTAGAGATACTATAAAGAGAAGTAGGTATCTTATATTACTTAAGTAATAGTTACTATAGTACTTTATTTTATACTAGATTATAATCTTTATTATCCCTATAATCTTTTTCTTTAAATAATAGAGCTAATTTATCCTTACTACTATTACTAATATCTTTAAGTAGCCCTAGAATATATAGATAATACTTAAGACTCTTACTCTTTAAAGGCATTCCTTCTTTTTCACCTTCGCCCTTACTATAGTAAGGATTATTAGTACATTTCGAAATAGTTATACTACCTATAGTAGTAGTGTAAAGTATCTCTTCTTTATTCTTAATTAACTACTCTTTAGGATTTTAAGATCGAAGTAGGCCGGGGTGCCTAAGATTATATATAAATTAAAGAAAGCCTACTAGAGAGCTCTAATTATATAAC
>SJVG01000673.1:715-21081 GCA_034774675.1 Scedosporium minutisporum
ACTATCCCACACCCGTGCTGCTAGTTCCTCTTCTTTCCTTCCTCTACTTCTCTCAACCTCTCTGCAACTACCTCATATACCCCTCTACCATCCTTTTCCTGTATTTTACTTTCTTGTTTCTTCCCCCTCCTCTTCCCGCTCTTTTTTTTTTTTTTTTTTTTTTTTTTTTTTTTTTTTTTCTTTTTACCTCTTTCATTTTCTTACCTTTTTTTTGCGTCCTTGCGAAATGCTGCACAACCCAATGGAAATAGAGATGGCGTTATCATGTAAAGCCCTCGCGTCGAAGGTAAAGGTTGAAAAAAACCAATATACCCCCTCGATTAGCGATTGGCGAACCCACTAGTCATGTAGAGAAACGGAAAAAGGGGGAAATGGGGTGGAGGATATCAAACACCAACACAGGCTCGACGACAAAGGCAAGATTGGAGAGAGAGTGAACGTTTGCATCGGAAAGAGAAAAAAATGAATTGCCCTTCAAGTGAACGGGCTTTTCTGGTTCCCTTTTGAGCGCTTTTTTATGTTTTTGTTGTTTGGGTTTGGGGAGGAGGGAAGATTTGACGAGAGGGATGAATAGATGGCGAATGAGTTAACAGACCCTGCTTTTTCCCCCCTTTCGCTTACCATCGCTTTCCATCGCTTTCCATCGCCTGCTTGTATTTGCTTCTTGCTACTAGTGACTATGCTGTGTTTTTTGTAAGTGATCGATCATATTTCGTTTCGTACTCATCATACTTAAGTGACCCTTTGGCCACTCTGCTCTACAAGGTCGTCAACCATAAGGTAAAGATTACGGAGTCGGGAAAACAACGAGAAGGCATGATTCAGGATTTTGTTGTTGTTGATGCGCCACAAGCGGTGGTGCAACTAACTTGAGGTGGTTGGCATTACTCAGGACAGCGAACACAGACACAGACATAGACGAGAGACACGCCTAAAGCTCGGGGGCGAGAAAGCCGTACTTAGTCGTCACAAGTCATTAAATTTTTCATTTCAAACGCTTGTACCTCCCAACGCCAAACGAATTGTCGTGTAATCGACTGAAACTAGTCGAAATACTAACAAAAAGGACAACATGTCAAGAGATTGAAGAGAGGAATAAGAAGGTAGGTACGTGATAGATGATAGGAGGGAGGGAGCCTCAGCTATACTCAAAGAGCGCCGAGCTACCCGGCCATGCTTGTGCTCCGTCAATATAAAATTGCAACTCGCCCTCAAACCCGTCGTTGCCGGGACCAAGGGTCGTCGTCGCAGGAGAGTAGTAAGCACCAGTAGGGTCATACATATCCTGGGTGGTGCTCTGAGGGGTGGTCGGACCAGGACCAGTTTCGAGTATGAGGCTGAGAGAACCGCCGCCAGGCTGGCTCTGGTGTGTAAACTGCTGTGCCGGGGAGAAGTATACGGGGGATAGTCGCGGGTTGGGTAGCTGGATAGACTGGGTGGGAGGCGGCAAGATGTGGATGGGTGCCGTCACCGGGAATATTCGTTTTGGCTCCTCCGGTAGGGCAAGTCGAGGCAGGGTTGGCGATGGGAGTGTATTAGCGGCCAAAATGCTCTTTGGGCCCGGAAGTGCTCTCGGGATAGGATCGCGCTGCAATAGACACTTGGTTAGATACCAATCGGTGAATAGGCACACACTGGGACAAGAGCAAAAGTGGTATTGCCTACCCCATCAGCCATGCTTCCCTCCAGCCCAAAAGAGGACCCTTTGGGGTCGCGGGAGGACTTTTCGAGTGCCTCGAGCCAGCGAGAAGCAAGGGGCCACACTTCTTTGCACTCCATTAATATGGACATGGCGCGCTGGAGCATCTCAGGGCCCATCCTTGAGATGGCAGGATCGGGACAGACTGTAGGATGCATGTTAATGGCCTTGCTCCCTCTGTCAACGAGGTAAAAGACGCGGAAAACAACCCACTCCTTGGATATTTAACTAGGTATGCCGAGAAGAGGCCGCAGCTATACACGCAAAACGACTATGAGGAAACGCATTAGCAAAAATTTCCAAGACTTTACACGATAAATAGGTAGGGAGGTGACGACATACAGCCATTTGGGCCCCTACGCTCTCATCGGGAGTCCTCAGCGTGAACTGTGCGTTAATTTGCGCGTAGAGATCTCGCACATTTGAAAAAAGCTGTAGTGACATCTCGGAAAAGTACGCGTGTCTCGCGGAGTCCTTCGTCGAGTCAATGTGAATAATGCTATAGAGTCGTTAGACCAACAAGCTGTTTGCAATGAGCGGGAAGAGACCAGTAGCAGGCCATACTCTTGCAAATGGGCTCTGCGCAAAACAATATTACAAAGCCGGGTCATCATCGTCACCCCGAGATATGCCTAGGCTTGTTAGTAGAGAAGAACACGCGGGCCTAGGGGTTACCCGAGAAGAGGAATCCTGTCCCAGACTCACCAAATCTTGCGCTTCCGCCTTGTGCCCCTTCAATAAGTATGGGCTCCAAGTGTGGTCCCTCGGAAGACCCTCCTCCCATAACTTTAATTTGGTTGCCATTGTGGTGAATTCGCTGCGGGGATCCCATGGCTGTTGTGAAGACCTCCTGCGGTTCACGGCGCGCCGAGCGATGGAACCCCAGTAATAATGGATTTGGATAAGCGACGCGAAGAGCGAACGGTTCGGATCGGCAAGAAGGTTAGGATTATCGTGGGCTGGAGGAGTATCCTCTAGCGCCGCGCGGGATTCGGGCTCTCGACCGGTAGCAAAGCTCTCCTCGTCGGAGGGGAGGAGTGTGGTAATGTCGCTCGCGGAAAGTGATACGGGTGATACGGGTCCCGAGTGCAGATTATCCTGGCCTGGAATCTTATGTTAGTTGGAAACATCGGATAAGGAGGCGGGAATCCAGGCCATACTATGGAGCATCCACTAGCCAGAACTGTTAGTTAAACGAACGCTACATCCAGACTGAGGAAAATGGAGAGTGATGCCTCATACCAAAGTGCGCCTCGCAGATTCGGCTCTAACGACGAGCTCTGGTGTTGGGTTATCCAAAATGTAGGTCTCTTCGCGATGGAGCTGCATCAATATGGCCATTCTTATTGATATGCCCATGTTGATCTATATTCCCAGATCGTCAGATACTCACGGTCCCTACCATGAGGCCTAAATTAGGCCAGCCATCTTGTCCAACTGAAGGGGAAGAAGGAGGAGAATAGAAAGCGTACATAACTAGAATTCTTCCACCCACTTCCTTGTTGAGCAATGCTCAGGAGATAGAAGGCCTGGCAAGACTCGAGACTCGGCTGGTCGTAGATTTTGCTAATGGCTAACTGCTCAGCACGCTCCATAAAAATCTCGGCAGCTTTGACACCGGAGCCGAATCTGTGGGTTAAAGAAGAGGTGAACCTCGCAGATATACTGAGGAGGCTAAGGAGCAGGAAGGGGCTGACTGAGCGGTGCTCTCTCTCGAGTCTCGCGGGGAAGAGCTTCTTCGGAACAAAGCCGAGCTGGAAGTAATGACGGGTGAAGGTGTTTACGGCCTCGATGACCTCGGCCAAGGGCGGCAGAAGCTCCCATTCGTCGACAGGCAAGGTTTTTCGGAAATCGGGCAAAGGTGCGGGCTTCATGGCGAGTCCCATGATCTCGCGGCGGGTTTTGTTGGGGTCCCGCTTGGACGTCCTGTCGGCCCTCACTCGGGGGTGGCGGTATTCCCTGTCATTGTCAGGCTGGCCGCGGACCGGGAAGACACTAAGCTATGGTCAGAGCACTCCCCGTCAAAATGCCAAATATAGCGCGACTCCGGGGCTCACTCCCGGAGCGGCGGCGGAGCTAGCTAGACCCACCATTCTTGGGCAGGCAGGCCGGCATCTTTGCAGCCCTTGCAAGGAGGAGTCGACTTTTCATGTACACATTTACTTCTCATCCGACGGCATCTGAGATATTCGTCATGGCGTAAGCTACGGCCAGGTTGGGCTTGAAGATCTATTCGAGGGGGTGGAGGGGGAAAGTGGGTGCAAGAAAAAGGAGTATTACCTTCGGCAGGCAATTGGCGCTCTCCTCTTGATTGGTGGCGGATGCTGCTGGTCAGAACCTGGTGATCCATTTTCAGAATATTCGGTTTTCAAAGCAGGAGGACCAGCTGAGGCTGCAAGAGGAAACGGGAGCGATGGCCGAGAGTGAAAGTCCATGTTCGAATGGTCGCGAGGAGCAGCATCTGCCGGGCCAGTCCAGTCCAGGTCAGGACGGAGGTGATCGAGACACACAAACTCCAGAGGCCGCAAAGCCAGCCTCAGGCGAATGGGCGGTGCGCGACCGACTGCAACTGTTCTCAAGGGAAACTGGTGGAGAACGTGGGGGAAGAAGCCGAGCGGGCGTGTGGAGATGGGGAGAGAGGGAGAAGGGGGTGAAGGGAGAAGGAAAAGGAGAAATCTAGGGGACGAGAAGACGCGGCGGACAGGAGGATATTTCCATGCAGAGAAAAGGCTCAAGAGGAGCGGAAATTTCTGACATTTGGGGTTGGGATTTTGGGATTGGGATCGGAATGGGGGCGAATGAAGTCTCCCCAATAGCAATCATCAACGGAGGGATGAGGCTTCGGAGCCCTGCGAGAGGCACAAGGTTTCTCATCCGGAAGGGGGCGGTGGAGAGGGTAAACGACTCGAGATTGGTCTGTTTCTCGTCAGAATCGGAGGGTTTTCCTTTTTCTTCCCTTGTTTGATTTTGATTTTCGTTTTTCTGCTTCTGGGATGTCAACTCTATTTCGATGTCTGATGTCTGATGTCTGGCGTGCTTTCGTCATGGACAGCAGACAAACGGGTGGGCAGGAAAGGTCTCCTCCCTTAATGCAAGCGAGACGTCCAAGCAGCTGAGATATTGGTGACGAGGGGCTGAACCAACAACTTTTGAACCGGTCAGGACAAAAACGTCAAATGCTCGGCGCAGGTGCTGCCGAGCGTCCCCTAGAATGTCGCAGAGTGCCCTGAATGCACCAATGCAGGGGATGGGTTTTGGTCAAGGCGGTAGCGAGTTGGGAAAAGCAAAGAAGAACGAACGAAAAAAATTTGAACTAGGGGGAAGCAAGCCGGATGTGGGTTCGGATGCAGGCGCTTCTTTTGGCTTTTTGATGGCTTTGATGACCTTGGCGAGCCAGAGAGCCAGACGAGGGGCGGGCAATGGCTGCCGGGCGTAATGGATGTCTGATGTCTTACACGGATTTGAGGGGGCGGGGAGGAGGAGGACAAATGGAACTTTGAAGAGGGTTGATGCAATGCAGCTTACAAGAAGTGGGTTTGGGGGCTTGATGAGGAGAACGACAATAGAGAGTTGTGAGGGAGCTTCAAAGTGGTCAAAGATGAGGCGTCAATTGATGGCGGAAATAACATTGAAATCAATCACTTCAACGGTCGGGCCCGGTCCAGATCGTTTTCGCTTCGGGTGTCTCAAGCCTACGCCGGAGCCGTACCTGGAGCAGGTGCCAGCGGATAACAAGGGAAGGAATGAGCCAGCCGAGCACGATGGATTTGGCAACGGCAACCACAGCGGCAGCGGCAACAGCCTGGAAGGAGCAGCCAAAGAGTACAAGTAGGAAGTAACAATACAATTGTTGGGGATCACGAACCGCCGGGGGGTGGGAAACAGAGCGAGAGGGGCACATTCAGGTCTCGGCTGTCAGTGGTTCTTTCTAAATCTTTCTGAAAGAGAAGGAAGAAGTACAAATTACTGCAGAGGCCGCAGGGTACATGTACGATGGACGACAAACAATGCAATGTAGAGAGACGAAAATAGAGGAAAAGAATACAACGTCAAGTACAAGTACAAAGAGCAGTTTACTTCCCGTTAATATTAGACATCCACACCTGGGAAGGTAACACCAACACGATTCAATATTGAAGTTGCTAGCCAGTCTTACGAAGACGCTCCAGGTGAGGGCAGTACTGTCGTGGTTAGAAGTGTCGTTCTTACTTCCGACAACTGTCAGTTGTCACAGGAAATCACCAATGATACTGGTTGTCGTAGTGAGGAAGGATAATCAATATTCTCTATCCCCATGTTTTAAAAATATAAATAATATATTTTCTAATTTTTGTTACCTTTTCTCTTCTTTTTGCTCTCTTTCCTTTGACAGCTAACAATCACATCTTCTCTGAAGAGTATTATTCCCACACTCGATTGGATCTTATCCGTGGACATTATCTCCTGCCTCACAAAGATGGATCGCCACGAGAAAACTTACCAATGTCAATCAATCAGGCCACAATCATGTACTTCCTCTCGGTAGAAGCAGACGCTGGCAAACGACAGTGTTGCGTCGTACTGGATTTTATGGACTTCGTATAGGTCCTCCGTACTTTTCAGCGGCGTCCAGCACCGCTTAAGCAGATACTAGTCTTGGTTCCCGGGCGTCGATGGGGCTCTCGATTAGCGAGGTCTGGCCTCTTGTTGGAGAGACTGATACTGGGTAGCCTGCCTGACCGTGAATGTTGTCCACACCCTGTTCGGAAAATGAATGGCAGCGGCAACCAGTCAGCGAGAGGAGATGGGACCGGCAGAGGTGGGCGGCCGGGATGAGGTGGGGCGTGGTGTCTGTCCAGGTTTTCGGTCCCACAACTCGCTCCTGCGGCCGGGACTGATGGAAGAAGTCTCCAAGTTCCTGTACTTGTAGACTGCACAGAACCGAGAACTAAGTGCTACGAATTACGACCCAGGAAATCTACCGTTGCACCGACACGATCTACTTCGTACTCTTCCCCGCCCACACTACCTGTAGATGGTTGAGATTGTCAGACAATGACACCACATGGTTAGATGAGAGGTGTGGGTGCTAGCCCAGACCTGGGACGTCGTTGGTTGTAGCAGCCGCATTCCAACTCTAACCCAGACTTTATCTCCGAGTAATTCTTGCCAAGAAAATATCAAGACCCATCCACAAGAATCCTCGATCCAGCCCAGGCTCTGGTCTGGCCCAACCAGCATTCCAAAGTTTGGGGTAGTGAATTTTAACTCCAAAGAGGGCATCGCCACCGCCGCCCACTATGTCCTAATATTAGAGGGTGCCCGTCGTGTTGGAGAACCTCCCTCAGGCGCCTTTCCACTTCTGGTTTAGGATCAAATCCAGTTGGTTGCAACCTTTCCCATGTCCTTGCTGGGTCCACCCAACCGTACACACACTTGCTTATTGTGACTTCAAGTCAAATGGAGCAATCCGAGTTCCAACTCCTCTTACAAAGACAGACTCGTACCCTCCAACTCCGGATTATGGAGCATCCGAGCGGAGGGTGCTAAGGACTCGACATACAGGTGGAAAAAGAAAAGAATATCAATTTCCTATGCCTCAGGTGGGTGACGAAGACTCAGACGGTGTCGAATAATGGAGCGAGTGGATGATGCACAGCCCTCCACGGAGAAAGAATGGCCGAGACAGCTATCATTGATCAAATGAAGTACGTGCCATTTGGTTGGGCATTGATCACGAACATTGAAGGATCTTGACAGACCCGAAGCGTCCCCAGTCTTTCCATGATAATGACATATTTCGATCCACTTTAGCCTTCGACGTTATCTGCTCCCCCACCAAGGATCGGTCAGATATCAATTCATTTATCCACGTGTGTCCGAGTCCCCTTGATAGGTACAAAATGTCTAAGTCGTCATGATCGCCCTAACCTTAGTGATTATGGTGCAAGGCACAATGTTGAAGATCCCATGGCTGTCCAGGCGCCTGGAACCGAGAGCTTGAATGGGGCAGATCCCCACAAGTGGGGACAATTACAATTGTAGTGTCGATGATACAACTAAAAAGCAGTTTGTACATCTACATCCTACTGGTGCTCAGATAGATCAGGAAACATCAATGATATTCGGTATACCTCGGTGAACGGAGTCCAATACTAATCACCGTCGTGCTCAAACTCCAAGTCCAAGTCATTGTCGTCTTGTTCTCCAAGTACTATTACGAAGCAATAATGCAAGCGGAAGCTTCGACTCTGATCCTTGCGATAAGCGGATGAGATGGATCCTGCGAAGTACAACTGTACTTCAATCGTGACACATGAGACCACAAAGTACGTCCTCTTGCTTACCGGTCATCATCAACCACGACTAAGACAACAACGGCAGGGGCAATCTCATCAATGAAGTTGCCGTCCGTCTTTGCCCCTCGTCTCATTGATGCTTCTTTCCAGTTCTCGTCAATTGGCCCAACACGTGAAACCCTCCACGGCTAAACATGGTTGTCTTCGTATTGCAGGCTTCCGTTTCTAGATTACTTGTTAAACCCGAGCTATCACAAGCCGAAACATGAAATAATGTGGCGTTCCTATCCGCTGCGGAAAACAAAGACGCCTTGGTGAAACCCCCCAGATTCCGTGCAACTCTGCAACACGCATGCCGCCCTTTGTCTGACAGGCCATAAATGAACTACAACGCGGCTTGGACGAGGACTGGTGGAGCGGGCGGTTCGTGGCTTGGGCTTACTATGCATTTCGAGTGGAAGGATCAATATCGTTGTTTGAGACCAACTTTTAAGGCCTCGTGCGCCTGAGACATGGGAACACCCACTTCCGCTTCCGGTCTCGTGATTTGTAGATGCCCTCCGCCCATGTCTCACTTTTTAATCACGAATACAGATCAAGATATAACCGGGTTCACCAGACGAAAATGAGTTTCTTAATCATTTCTTCTCATATCCTCTATCTGACCCTGTCACCCCAGCATCGCGGTCCGTGGGGAGCGGGACTTTCAGTCATTCAGCTCTTTGATTTTTCGGACCGGAATTCCTGCCCGTCCGTCATCCGGAGATAGCAGGGTATTATTGAATGCACGATCCTTCGGTGAAGTCGCCATCGCCTCCCTTTTTTCCCTTTTAGGCGAGAAGCAGCAGATTCTTGGTTCATGGATGACATTGCTTATTCTTACCGCTTACACCCATCCAAGGACGTCTCACTATGTTGAAGAAAAAGAAAAGACTTTTAACACCCTAGTGTAACGTCACCCCTTCCTGCCGGTGACCCTCATCCATCATTGCAGCTGGCTATCATATCATGATAGATGCCGGCCCGACAGGTAGGTAGAGATGCCCTCGTCCTTTGGGTTTTCTTGTGTACCTCGCGCTACGATGATCAAGAATTCGAGTACCCGGGACCACGGCATTGGACGCACTCTTCTCGCCGTAGAACCTGCCGCTTCAAAGGCCATGGCACTCTGATCCTTCAATGCGGCTTACTCGTCGACCTCGACCTGACCCCGCTCGCGTTGGCAGCCGACCCTTTCACTCAGGCCGACCGTGCTCTCCAAGTTGGTGGAAGGCTTGGTGAGCTCGACACAATGCTGAAAGTAGAGTGGCCAGGATTGAAAACTCTCTCTACTTTCCTCAACCCTTCTTGCCTAGAATAGGCCTTTCTTTCTGCAGCTTTATAATGTTTTGGCTTTACTGTTCTTTACTACGTTATAAGCCTCTGAACTTACATGATCCTCTTTTTGTGCCATCAACAATGCTCGAATTGTTCCTTTGGCAGTATGTCTGTCCGTCCGTTTCCTATCTCAAATCTTGAAATAGTGTCTGTTTCTTAAATTCCGTCGGCCTTGTCGTTAACGTATACCTTTCTGGTTTGCTGCGCAAAGGAGTTCAATTGATCCTAGCTGACATACGACTGTGAGAATGTGTCGCTAACATCGCCGCATTCGGTCTCTCTATATATAAGAAGGGCTGGCCTCTACTCCAGACAGTCCAGCTCTAGATCCACTCTTTACACAATAACCCCAAGGCATCAATTCATATTATCCACCACAGCCAACAATCCGAAATACCAAAGAAGCACGATCGAGGGTTCCATTACCCACATAATGGCGGAAAATTCTGTCAAAATACCGGAATCTGGTTTATTAAGCAAGTCTCAGAGGACGACGATGATGTAGCCGCCCGTCGGAGAAAGGGATCTACAAGTCCAAGGCGAGCTCGACAAGCCCTGTTTGTGAACAGGGAGGAGACAGGCCCGTAAGTCCGTAAAAGAAGGTCGTTCGCGGACGAATATCCATCTCGAGGACAGTGTCAGAAGTCGTTAAAAATGTAGATGGTCAAGCACGCGGTAGGAGGCTCGCTGATGATGATTCGAGCAATGTATGTCCCGTAGAGGACCCAGAACCGTTACTTCCGCTGATTCATTCTGTCCGCTCAATGCAGGTTTTTATGCTGTACTTTTGTAGTATTAGTAAGTCTACGATATGGCTCCATGTCCCCCGAGCAGAGATGGTGATATGAAGGATGGGTATCGCTGTAGGTCATGTCCGTAGTGTCCCCGAGGGAGAGCCAAAGAGAGGGCAAGCATGCAGCAGTAGGTTTCCGGGGCTCCAGGAGTTGACTTCATTGCGTCCCGTCCCGTTAACATCTCGGGGGAGGGTTTCAACGGTCAAGGAGATGGAGCAAGAGCATGGCCAGTAGGACTTATAAACCTTGGTCGACGATCTAGGTCTTCTCTAAATGCCATGAGCTGATGCCACGCCGCTCAAGTAAAGAATCACACGTGGACTCCCCGGCAGCCACTTAGCGAGTCCGATGCCAGGTGGAAATTCCCCAACGCGAGAGGGAAAAAAACAAAGTGCAAAAGTTCGGTGCGAGTTTCGAAGCGACAACCTCTCCAAGCTTCCCTCTTCATCTCAGACCAGGACATCCCCGAGCATCTCGAAACACATCACAGCCTCGACAGGACAAGCAAACAAGGATTCTCTCGCAGAAAAGAAACAAAAGAAAAATAAAGATAGTCTGACAAAAAAGAATTCCCACTTCTCCCTCCCCAATTCCCAATTTCCCTTCCCAATTCCCATTTCCTCCACGTCTCATGGTTTGACCAGACCGGGTTCCACGCCGGCGCCTCGCGGAAGTAGTTTATAAGCAGTGCGTCACCGCTCGACCACTTGAGCTTCCATGAGACGTTGAGAATCCAGAACAAAAATCTCATATATAACACATACACACACACAAACTGCCACTCTCAACAGGAAGGTGCGTTCCAAACGAAACCTCCACTTCCACAATTGCCCATGTTGATACTGGAGTAAGTTAGTTTATATCCCTGCCTTGAGATAAGTAATGAGTAGACAGCTAAGCTATACAAAAGAAACTCCATCTTGCTTCCTTCCTAGGTTAAACAACAGAAGGTACGACTGAGCTTGGGAAGCTTCATCCTCCACTCAGGATTAATCTCTTTGTCTCCACATCTAGAGGAGATGGTGATTCATGGATTGTGATCAATCAAACTCCAGTAGTGAGGGCTAAAAAATATGGGATCAAGATATAGCAGGTGTGGTAGAGTGGCCTTGATCTAGTATCTACACACAATCACTATCCTGATTCACAGTAGAGGTGATAACTATAAAAATCATCATTCCCTTGCCCTCCTAACTTCTTCCTCTCCTCTTCAAACCCACAGTCATCCTAATAACCACACACATCTCTCACCAACAAAACAAAAAATCACTCGCGTCCACCAACCAACCTTTCCACACATCACCGCTCCTCAAAGAAACTACATCCCCCAAGATGCCTAAGTACAGCAAAGAGAGCAGGAAGGGCAAAGACGCCGCTACCTTCCGAACAACCTTCAACTTCCGTCGTCCCCGCCGATCCCCCTCGCCAGAGGAATGCCCCGCCTGCCGAGAGTGCAGCTCCGATTCGGGAAGCGCCGACTCGTTTGAGGAGCTTGCCGAAGACATCATGGATAGGTTGGAGGCCGTCGAGAGGCTGATGATTCAGTCGAATACCATGATCCAGGATATGAGTCGTCGATTGGCCGCTCTTGAGTCTCATGTGCATGCGGTGCTTCATGCTAGCATTGATGAGTAATTGAGCCGGGCGGTCTTTCTTTTCTTCCTTTTTATTTTGGTCAGGTAAGTCCCCCGTCATATATTGGCCATGGTCTCAAAGTGGAAATCTTAGACATGGAAGCTAATCGGACGAAAGCAGGAAGCAGGAGTTGTGAGGCAAGAAACGAAATTCTTTGATACATTGATATCCATCAAGTATCCGCCGAAGATGGGCAATGAGCTAGGGGCAGTTTGACAGGGTTTGGGGTTTAGAGTCGGCAATTTCAATAAATCCATGTTCAAAAAACTACGGATATCTCAACCTATGCATCACTCGTGAATCCTCAAACTCATAATCGTAAAAGAAGCAACAGACGAATAATAACTTGCTCCCAACCCCAGGCTTGCTTGACAACGCCCCCCAATAAACACACAGCTACGAGGTCAGTCTAGTTGAAGCTGACATGAACGTGGTCCCTGTAGAGTCTGGTTAGTTCAGAATAATCATATGCCCAAGCGTGTTGAACTCTCCACTTACCAGTGATTCTGGGTAATGGATCCACGATCCTCCATGGCCCTCCACGAAGTCCAGGAAGCCTGAGCATCTCGGCTGGGATTCCAAATGCGTTGACCCCAGATGATGTACTTGACATTAAGCGAAGAGCGGTTCTTCATAACCCACTCGGCAATCTCACGACCGGACATGGTAGGCACCTTAAAAACACACCCAAGTTAGCAAGAGGAGTCTTTCTCTAACTTCTTCCCCCTCCCCAAGAGGATGCGAGCAAGGAAAAAGAAAGGAAACTTACACCACCACCATCCGAACACATCAAATCAACCGCCTTCCCACAACAATGATCCGACGACGAACTCGTACAAGTACATGCCCTCGCGCACCCAACCTGCCTAACCCTACCGGGCCAAGCATCCAAGATCTTCTTGGCGCCATTAACTGAGACGGCCTTGCAGGAGTTCGAGGCGGCGGGGAGCCCCGGGCGCGAGTAGCCGCCGAAGCCCGTGGCCTTGGACGAGCAGCACTTCATCTGGGCGGGGCCGGGGCATTGGTTGGCGACGGTGGAGCCGGCGCAGTCGCTCTGCCAGCGGCAGTTTCCGCTGGAGCCGTTGGAGCAGGAGGGTTTGGTGCAGCAGCGGACGTTGGAGGGGTCGGAGGGGCAGGCGCCTGTTATGGAGGTGCCGCCGGCGGAGGAGCAGGCGGAGGTAGTGATGCAGACGCCTATGTGGGGTGAGACGTGTTAGTGATAAGGCAAGGGGAAGGCTGGGGAGGGGGGAAGACTGACCTGCAGCACCTCCGCTGCCGATGCAGGGCTCGTTGGTGGCGGCGAGGGCCGTGGCCGTGAGGGAGAGGACGGCGAGGATGTTTTGGATCTTCATGATGATCGGGCTATCGTAGTAGATTGGAGTGGATGTAGTGTCTTGAACTCTGGAACTTTGGCTCTGATCTGGATGGTGATGTCCCTTTTTCTCTTCCTCGGGATAAGAAATCGGAGGGAATCGTCTTCCTCTTATACACAAACAAGCCAAGTCCAAAGCCAGAGCCATCCCCCAACCCTTCATCTCCCTTCTCCCCCTCACACTACAACCATCCCATCTTCACAACCACTCATCACCAACACATGGGCTGCCTCGAAACTGTCATCCCATCATACACAAGAACAAAGATAAACTTACTCAAGAATACCACAGAAACCCCTTCCCGCAGACCATCACGGGCCAATTCCAGCCGTAAGCAATCTTCATGATCCCTCCCCCGCATGAAAATCATCTCCTTCGGTGTCCTTATCTGATGCCAAGGCTATCCCTGCGCCCACCAAAACATCCTATCGACGACGAGAGGGGAAGAACGGGGTGAGGCGAAGGGCGGCTGAAGTGCCCGGGGTGTGGTGAGGAGAGTATGTATCATCCCGGTTTATCTCTTCTTATGTTTCCCTGCCGCACGATGACACCTTCTATTTCTAGATATCCCCAACAAAAGTCAATTCGGAAAGAGAGCTGCAGGAGAATGCTCCATTGACGAACAGTTTTCAGCCCGTGACACACGACAGAGTGTCACTTCACTGCACATCACGGACTGTTAGCCCCGATAATGCAAGTTTACTGATCCAACAACCGATCCGGCCACCGAGGAAGAAAAGCATCAATCGATCATCTTCATCACGATGTAGCGTCGCCCGCTTCCCAACCCTTGAAGACATGCACCTCTCGCACATCATCCGCTCAATGATAATCAAGCGCTTTCCCATCTGATGCGAAGAGATGGATATTACGGGCCAAAAAAGGATCGACGACGGACGGGAGACACTGCGCAAAGGTTACATCCTGCGACCCTGGACCCTGCAGGTCATCCAAGCGAGAGGAGAGAGGAAACAAAAACATCAATTGATCTCCTCGGCTTGGCACAGGGAATTCAGAGCCCCTTCACAACAGACGAACCGGGTTTCTGAGAGAGGGGGAGCTATACGAACTAACACACCTAAATATAATAGGGGAATTAAGGAGGGAGGGGAGACACAAACACAGCACAGCCTCAGGTTTAAAGTTAACTTTAGAAAAGTGTCAGAAGGAAACTAGAAGAATGCAGGGGCAACCCCCGGCAGGCGGGAGGAGATAATCTTCTTCACCATGCCGGTCTGTGACAGGGCGGGATTCGGGTTTTCCTTGGGCGAAAGTCGAATCGTCGAGCGAGTTGGGCAATGGAAAAGATTACTTATTTTAGAAAGCTCGGCATTGGGCTTCGCCTCGTTTCCGTACTACCTTGCACACGTCCTTCATTTCAGTATCAGTCTCGTCTCCCAGCTGGTCATGAAGTCCATTTCAAAGTGGCTCCATGAGACATTTAAGCGCAGTTCAATGTTGCTCTCGCTCTTGACTGGCGCGATCATGGTGGTAGTAAAGCTTGTCCTTCGCCTTGTCGAAAAAAAAATAATAAAATCAATAAATAAAAAAAGAAGATGGAAAAATCAGGCGGCGGTTGCCTACATATCGGAGACGCCCCTAATTGGGAGGTCGTCATTCTATGAGGGTAATCGCACGATACTGGTCCATAAAACCCTTCCCGTCATCCGGCTCATCTCCTGATTGTTCTCTAATATACCGTGCCATCAGAATAGGCATTCAAATTTAGTCGTACTAGGAGGCCGCCTAGGTGTGTGTTGGCAGCCCATGCTTGAGGAGATGAAAGGGATGTCTTCGACCACTTCAAGCTTCGTGCCTCGGCTGGTCCCAGCAAGGGTCAAGGCGGCACTGGCGGAACCGAATTCATCTTTCACTCGAGAAAAGAAGCAACTTATTAGCTCAGGGAAGTTCAACGAAGTCCAGGAGAGAAACGGGGGACACCATCGTGTCCATCTAAATTCTGGAATATCTGGAACAGCCTGCTCCATCAAGAAAGAAAGAAGAAAATTAAAATACGAAGTAAAAATAAACGTGCAGAAGACCAACCGCCGGTTCCACCGAAAAAAGATACAAAGAATATACAATCCCTCTTGCGCTGCTTCTCCCTCGACATGGCTGATTGAATCGCGTCGTAAGAGGGAGGCAGTATCAGGGTAAGTTAGAAAAAAGAAAAGAAAAACAAGACATGAAAGCGTTGCGTTTTTGCCGCCGTGAGACGTCAGGGATATCCAATCTTAATGGAAAACATTCGAGCCCACCCATTTTGAAAGAAACAAAAAGAAAAAGAAAATGAGGAGTCTCGGCACAGCCAGAGCTGCGAGACGATCCTACCAAAGTACACACAAGATTCGCTTGGGCGAGATGAGAACTATATGGCAGTAAGAATGAACATCTGTGACAGATCCTCCAACGCCTGTCACCGAGAAATTGAAATATTTAAAAAGAGAAACAAACATAGCTCAAGAACGCCAGGCTTAGAATTACCGAGACCCGGTACCGATCATGAGCAAAGTGGTATAGAACGATAGAACGACATTATAAAAAAAAAAGAAAACGAAAACCGACATGAGAACACAACAACTGGAACCAGCCGAGCCGTGAGGCAATCCATTCTTGCCTAGCCGCGAGGCTCATTGATCTTTATAGACTGAGGGAGTAAAAATCGTTGACAATATCCGCCCATTGAAGGAGATGAAGAACAGTTTTGGTAAGGGGCTCCGATGAGCCATTATTGAGTGGTGTGTGAGTGATGTGGGTGTTAGAAGGAACTAAGTAGTAGGAGAGAAGGTTGCCGGGGGCTGAGATCCTATGGTCGGGATGACTCTTGAAACCGAGAGACTAGGGTGTGGGAAAGGCATAACGGGTTAGTTGACCGACATTTGCGATCAACGGAGTACTTTGTATAAAGATGGCTCCCAAGTTCAGTTCAAGCGGTCCTGTTTGCTCCCGCAGACAACTAAACCCGATTTCCATCCTTGCATACAAAGGTTACGTTCCCAACCCCACTGCCGAGCTTCTAGAATCGCATGAGTGGGCGCCCATTACTGCAAATATGGCGTTAATTAGCTGCAATGGGTTGCGTCGAGCAGGTTGTTATATGGATCGAGGATCGAAGAGTGGATAGCGAATTCGGACGAAAGAGGAATCAATGGAGGCGACAACGTCGAAACTTCTCGGACGCTGCAGCATGACGGAGGGAGTAGTCCGTATACAGGGGTATCGGAGTGTGCGTTGGCAGCGGTCGATTACCGTTTATGCTTCTTGGAACTCGAGTGCTTGTGCGACGAGGAAGAGTGGTGGTGGTCATGGTGCCTCCTACTACTTGATCCGCCGCTATTCTCGAGGTCTCGTTCCATTGCCTCCACCCTCGCCCGATATCCGCGAACAATATCTCGTATGTTGCTAATGCGGTCAAAGTCCTCTTCTAGCTCGTCGATTTGTCGAAGAATTTCGTGGAACCTCGCAATCTCGGCGTCGGCGAGCTCAATCAGGTTTCCGGCGCGGTCGTACTGAGCCTCTGTGAACATGGCGCTCTGCTCGCTAAGGAATTCCATGCGACGCTGGACTTGATTCATAAGGCTATCGAAATAACGCGATAATTGTTGTAACGACGAGCTGTCGAGTAGGAGAACGCCTTGGCTGGAGGCTCTGCTGGCAGCTCTAGAAGAGCTTGATCCATTACCAAGCGCCGCTTGCCCCTGGCGCAGAAGTTGGATTTCTTCGGCAGTCAGGCCTAATTGCGAGTCGGGCACTCCTTGCACAGCGGAGCTGGACATGCTGGGTGGCTAATTGATATGCCGCCCAAGTGTGACCGCACACGATTGGGAGAAACAAGAGATCGAGGGAACGACGCACGCGATAGGCGGCGCGGCGCGGCCGGCCAAGGTTGGTAGGCAGAACGAATACTGCGCTGACTAGCTGAGAACGTGGCGAAAAAGAAAAGAAGCGGTAATCGGGTGTTCGCAACGGCTGCTACTGCCCACTAGGTGGAGTGTTCTTGAGGGATGAATGCAGCAGAGGTCTCTTCGGAGCAGGCGCAATGGGGATAAAAGATTAATTGTTCGGCGAGAGTTGTAATGCTACGCAGGCTCTCCACAGAGTGCCGGTATGCTGGATGGAGGTGGAAGACGAGCTAAGAGGCGATTCGATGGTGGTCGGGTACGGCGACAGCGTCGGGCTCGAAGCGGTCGACGAATGACATGAGGCAGGGGTGAATATTTTCGGTGTGCGATGGCCTTTCTTTCGGCGAATCGTACTCGCAACGCTTCATGGTATCGAAAGGGACCGTCTAAGTTAATCGCAATGGCGGCGAGGCTCGATGGGACATGTTTCCGAGACAAATTAACGCTGGGGGTACGGTATGAGCAGCGGAGCTCCCCAGCGGAAGCACGCAGGGAGGGAAAGAGAAAGAAGGAGGAGGGGAGAGGAGAAAGCAGAGCGCCTGGCTGGTGAGCTTTTCTTTTGTGTAATCGCCAGGCTTTGCGAGAGTCCGTTTCAAGTCTCGAATGAAATAGCGCCCTTTTGTCGATGAGTTGGGAAGTGGTGGGTGTCCACCTGCTGCCAGCAGCTGGCCGCTTTCGTTTCTCCCACAGTCGGATTTATCGAATTTGGATTGGGGGCGAATCTCCGCTCTTTGAATTGGGGAAACTGCATGTGAAGGGTTCGCGCCAGAGAAAACAATGCAGCCGGAAAGATGGACGGGCGAGGAATGACCTTTTTCCTTTTTTTTTTTCTTGTTTTGTTCTTTGAAGACGGAGTAGACGTGTCGGAAAGAAAAAAAAGGAAAGGTAAGAAAAAGAGGAAGAAGAAGAATGAGAAGAAGAAGGATAATTATGAGAGCGAGAGAACAAGGGAGAGGCAAGATGAACCGGGCGAGAGAAGATGAAAAGAAGTACTTGGTATGAAGTAATGAAGTATTAAAGACGTGCGGGAAATTGGGGAAGGGCCAATCTCCTGGCCTGGCGAGTCTTGAGAGGATGGGATGTTCTGTGGTTGTAGTTGCACTGTATTCGTACGAAGTACTCGTGATACCCAGGATCTACAAGGACAAATGCTCCGGGATCCAGGCCACACACTCACTATGAACGATTGTTTGTTCCGCCTGGCCTGGTCCTCGACGGACCCGACAGCGTGGTGGGCGACATCATCAACGATGCCGACCAGGCAATTTGTTGCTTGGCTTACCCTTGCCGTCTCCCCGGACCAGTTACAACTCTAGCTCCGAGCCGGGGACTTGGTGCACTTTTCTATCCCCTAAACTCCTTTTGCTCCAAGCTTGATGTTGGCGGCATTAGCTATGGGTTGGAAAGCAATTAATTGCATTCAGAGAGCGCTGAACCTGGTAAATATTCTCGATGCACTGGAGGTCGTTGTTAACATTCTGTTCATGTAGAATAATGTTGGGAGACGAACAGACTGGAGAATTCTCGACAAATTGAAATGTGCTGGACAGGGTTCAAATTCTTCTTCCTTAATGTCTCACTGTCTCACCACCGACGCCACTGTTGGTCCAAGAAAACCTGCACATTACACAGATAGACGAGATCTGAGACGTGAGGGGACTATGTCAAAAATAGGTCTATTCGAGTGCGAAGATGTGTCCAGCCCTGACAGAAGAGAAGAAACGAGCTGCTGCGCAGGAAAATCCATTGATGGATGTATTCAGTGTCTGCACTTCGTCTGCCAGCCACTCTGTGTGTCTTGAATAAGGGAAATGGACCGAGTATCGAGGTGAGACCCAACAATACTCCGAGAGTGGAGGCAATTTGGAACTTTTCAAAGGAAAAAATAATAACAATAAAATGGAAATAAAAAGCATGCCAGTGGGGGTTTGGGTCCCCTTCCCTGTCAAGGCACTCACCATATTACTTCATAGTATTATGTCGTACCCTCCCTCAGTACCCGCAGACTGATACGATCACACACCGAGGCTGGGATCTGCCCGGCGACGCCTCTCGGCACTCCAACATTTTCATTCATCCATACGGCCCTTCTCACCACTCGCCCGTGCTTGTTCGATACATCAAAGGTATGCTTCATCCGCCACGCTTCGCATATTAACCTGCATCTCCGCTCGGTACCGTACATGATCCGTCCTACGAGTATGAGGGTATCTGCTGCGGAATGCCACGGCTTGACCTGCACCATCCAGCCCCCATACTGTGGCACCCTTCGAGATGGGCGCCAGGAGAGGTACGATTGAAGCGAATAGAATGGCCGGGCACACGGACCTACTTCGTATGTGAGGGAATTTGGTATGCCCATCCCGAGATACATTGGCATATTGGAGGAGGGAGGGATTTGGTGGGTTTCTCTCCGCTTCTGACCAGGGTGGCAGAGGATTTGCTTTTTGCCTGTATTACCCTACCGTTACCAGATGATGGTAGTTGAGACATTTAAGACGATATCATTTACACGGCTTGAGGAAGGCATATCCTGTCCATACTTGGGGAGAGAGAATCGTTACCCGGTTGGACTTTTGTACCGCAACTGACCTGACGATGCAACGTTGACTGGTAAATCTCAACGGAAGACCGTCAATGCCCAGATATTGGCAGCACATACCCACTCCATGAATGAGCACAGTGATGTCCAAACACTTGGAGATTTGACGGTCACCGAAGGCCGGGCCATTTCCCCATCTCGAACTCCCTGCAAGTGCACAGTACGAAGTATTACTCGTCCACTCCGCCTCTGTTCATGGTCCGTTTATGTCGGACGAATTAATATAAATCTCGAGCTGTTGTACAACGCCCATTAGCGTAGGGCCAAGGGCAGCATTCAACGATTGATGTTCAACACTCACTCGACCACCACTTTTCTCTTACAAATGGGAATCAGCATGTACTCGACATGTACAGTACGGACGTAAGTATTTCGTACTTTCCTTGAGGTTGAAGGGTGGGTGGAGGGGAGTCGAGGTCGAGACTAGCCCCACGACCTGGACGACTCCGTACTGCCGGCAGAAGGTGCTCTCCTCAGATATCGCCTTCCCTTTCGAACCGAGACATGATCTTATTAGATGGCAGCCGCGGGATCTCTGCCGAAACCATCCAGTGAGACCGCAGATGGTGACATACCAAGAAGTCCAGGTACTTCTCAGAGACTGAGCATTCCAACTGCGCCTTCTCATAAATGCTGCGCGACTCCTCAAGGAAAGACCAGAGTACGAGGGTGAAATGGGAATGGGGGAAGGGGGAAGGAAGAAGGG
>SJVG01000674.1:2082-21059 GCA_034774675.1 Scedosporium minutisporum
TATTGAAATGTGGGAAATAGATAGGAAAGACGGTAGTATATGTAGTTTAATGAGGGAATTACTTGGGGTGCGGGGAAGGGGAGCTGTCCGGTTGAGGAAGGAGATAAAGGATGTTTCCGACACCATCTGACTAAAAAAAAAAAAAAAAGGAAAAAAAAAAAAAAAAAAAAAAAAAAAAAAAAAAAAAAGAAAGAAAAGAAAAGAAAGGAAAAGAAAGAAAGGGAAAGAAAATCAGTTATCTGCAACGATAAGATTGTCAACCTCGTCTCGCGCTCTTTCTAAGTTTTCTGGCTTGAATTAGGTATGCGGGAAGTTGTTTATAGGTTGGCCTTTTCCCATTTTAAGAAAGAGGTCAGGGAGTAGGAGGTGCATTAGCCCTATTCAGTGCCTCTTCATGAGCGGCGAAGGCACTGTCGGGTCCGATTTCGTTAGCCTCGCGGATCGAGAAGCTCATTTCAAGGGCTCTCTTAGCCGCTATCATGTCGCTATGATGGTCTGGAAAGAGAATATTCCCATTTAAATCCGTGAGAGTACGGCAATCCTCGAAGTCATCCGCCATGAGGTTGTAGATAGTATCGGGTCCTGGGTTCTGAATCAACCTGTTCTCCATCTTCCAATGAAACGCGGGGCCGACATTTCGGAAACCAGTTCGTGTGCAGAGCCACCGTCCAACCCAATCCATATCCGGATCTTGGGTGTTGAGCCTTCCTGCCATGTTGTCGTGTGTAGAAGGGTTATACGTGGGCGGCGGCCTCGCCACATGGTGTAGGAATTCATTAAAGTTGCAAACTCCATCGCAACCGAAGCCAAAATGGCCAGTCGCAAATAGAGTGTTTCCAGGACCGTATATATGGCATTGCATCTTGTAGATGTAGTAACAATGTACCATATCGTAGCCGATTATGGCCTCCATGAGAGAGGAGGTAATAGAAAGATGCCTGATAGACGTTTTCTTAAGGCAGATATTCCTGATGCGATAACACCGAAGTATAGTTTCGATTTTGCGCAAAAACGAGGTGTATAAAGGGGAGAGGAGAAGTGAGACCTTTCGGCTGGTGGTGAGAAGTGTTCTGCAGGTTCTCTGGAGATGTTGGTGCTGCTCTGGATGTCTGGGATATCGTTACTGATGAAAGGATAGAGAGGAGAAAGCCTCACCGGGGCGAGGTGAGCGACGGTATTTATATTTTGGTTTCCGCAGCTACTGAATAATATTCACCTGGCCAGCCATAGCTACGGCGTCGCCGTAGCGATTCACGTATCCCCTCAATTGTTGATAGAAATGCACAATTGGTATCCAAGTCCAGAATCAGCGTACCTTTTTTTATGAAGTTAACGCTTACCTCGTCAATGGAGCAGGCCAGCTATGGTTCGTCCCTGAATCCTTTTCTTGATTCTCACAAAACTGCCCAATGATGGCAAACAACAGCTGGGCTTTCTTGATAACAAGGAGTGTATTGAGATTTCTCGAGGGCAGCACTAAACGTCAAAAGTGCCAAACTGGCATAAAATCTTCTATTAAGCGGTTCGTCAGCTGCTTGTGTCTTCCGTCTTCCGTGACTCCATGCTACGGCTATGAAGTACTCCGAAATATCAGCAGAGCGAGCAATACCTTGCGCGTTCTATTCTTGCCCTGAGTAAAATAGCTCATTTCTCCCAAGACTTTTCCTCTGCCGAGGTTATGTGCAGCGATTTAATGACCCAGGCAGTACGTCCAAGCATTAGAATCCTACTGATCGTGGTCTTCCTGTTGTTCGTAAAACGTTTGGTAGGAACACGATTTTCTAACTGTCTGGTCTAACTGCATACTCCACCTTAGTCCCCATTTTGGCGAGCTATCATTGGAGCACAAGACGCGTTTCATTGAAAGGAGAGATGCAAATTTAACGCGGGATCTCCCAAAAGTAAAGACAAAACAACTGTCGCGGGCAAGCCCGGGCGAGTTCGACGCAGATGATTGAAACGACGCTGAAACCTGAATATATCCAATTTAATTATTTAGTAAATGTGTAAATACTAACCCCTTCCTACAGCGGCACTCCCCATGGTGTAGTGCTACAGTAAAGGCCGGCTTTACGCAGCTTTGATTGCGCGCAGGAGTCTCGTGCATTTCCTCGACGCACCAACATTTTAATGTAACGGATATAATAAAGTCACCCGCTTCTACAAGTTTGCTTCCAGCCCACCTGTTCTTGATCGGACAACGGGTTGACAATTCTGTTGAGGCCGTCATGTCCCATAATAATACTACACGTAACACGAGTCCAGGATGACGAGGGTTTGGGAGCATTCTTTCAAAACCTCCTCCTAAATCTATAGACTATCGCCATCCATGATCACTATCGAGATATCCTATCCTTCGGGCTCCTCATCAAAAATTCACAGAGGAAGATTGACTTGCAGTTGCTGCGAGTGAATCCCCGGTTTATGACGGCGCTCTAAGCCACAAGTCCAAGTCACACAATCGACCACCATCCACAAGCACGTGATATTCAAAAAGGCTATGAGTCAGCATGGAGAAATTGTGAAACAAAATCGAGAAAGAGACAAACAGTGATTGAGTATATCTCAGCATTTGGCGAAAAGAAGGAACTGCTGGAGTGGGTTGGGTTATATGCCCTAACGGCATGCATTACAGCCACAGAAATGAACGTGAACCCATTCAGGCTCTTTTCGAGGCCAGAAGCAGAGTGGTTTTCAGTCGGGTTGACGTCGTCATTTCCCGATCTGGGCCAAGACGATGGGGACCTCTTGATGCCTCGGCCCTGTAGCGATGGTCTCAAGCCAGGGTGTAAAGTTTTCTATTCTCCCACGACGGATAGCTCGCAAAGATCCGAGCTATCGGCTGCGGATGATGCTTTTCTCTCGACCGAAAAAGGAAAAGACCTGAAGGATCAAGTTCTTGTTTTCCAATACAGGGGGAAGTTCCACGCCATTGACCATGTAAGTTTATTCCTGCGTGTCAGCTGCCAAACTTCGGCGGATATGTTCTGTTTATGACAGCGAAGACTGACCGTCTATTGCCCAGCGCTGTCCACATTCGTCGTACCCCCTCTCTCGAGGCACTCCTTTTGACATTGAAGATTTCGGAATCGCTCTAAGTGCAGGGCTAACGTGTCCCAAACACGGCTGGTCTTTTGACATATTTTCAGGCATGTCTGATCGGGGCCATTACAAGCTCGGTGTGTGGGAGGTACAGCTACGTGATATCCAGGGCGCTGCTCCGGGGAGCACAGATCAGGAGGTGTGGGTGAGAAGAAAGCAAAGGATGGGATAGATTTCTCCCAGAGCCAAGGACTATTGACGAGAATCACCAAACAGTCCCGAGACCAGAGTAATGTTTTGAGAAGTGATGTCGACCTTGGTGATTCTCTGATGTGTTTGGCAGCAAGGGCTCCGCCCACCGGGATGTTCTGAACGCTGAACGCGACTGCAAGCGATTCTCGCTGTTGTTACCGCATTGAACTAACCCATTTCTTAAATCATCTCATGGTGCCCCATCTATGGCCATTTCCTCTTGAAATTCTGTAATCTTCGCACTCATGCGTAGGGAGAAGCCACCCAGTGGGCTCTTCAAGTCCAGCTGCGGTAATGTGTGCTGAGCTAACTCGGCAACCTGCCGACGAGACTCCTGCACCCTGGCCATATGGCCTCGTTTCGGTCGTTACGACTGCCCACTCGAGCCTTCCTCTATAGAGGGTAGAATCCGACTCCATCTGGGTCATGGGCGTTGTCACTGTCCCGGAGCCGGTTCGTCGCGTCACTGTCAAGTGTGTTGCTGACATCAGCTGGCCAAGAATATCCATTGCTGAAAGAAAAGATCTACGAAAGGCGGTTTGCGTACCGTCCAAGGTTGGAGAACATTGAGAAATTAGACGCCTAAACCGGTGCAATCGACTTCCGAGCGGATGAAATTAGATCGCTGGGTGTACTGTGCAAGGCGTGCTGGGGTTGCGGCCGGGTGAGTGTCCACTTGAGGGGTAATCATTGTTATTGATCTCTTTGCTCACAAGTATGATTGCTTGATGGTTCGATTCTACATCTTTCCGACCAATGAGAATGAGGAATTAGCTACTGAGGTAAACTGTGATGGATAACCGTCACTACATTGTAGAAAGTAATATTATGTAATGATGCGAAAGGGACATAATAGGCTCGACCTTTGCTCTTTCTGATTGTCGAAATCAGTTTGAGGTCTATGATGCAGATCAGAGTGGCGCAGTGAATGCACACAGCTTCGGCTGTGTCTCGGTGGTGAGAGGCGTGGTCAACAGATCATTTGAGCCGCGCCACTCCCCAGCCAACTTCCCAAAAAGGAAAAACGCAGCGCTCGATGGAAATCGCCGTTGCGACACTCTCACCTTCGACATCTATTAAAATAAGGGTCTCTTCCGCGCCGGCTCGACATTTTTGGGCATTAAGTTCGTAACTGCAGATCCCCTCATCAAATACTTTCACCCATTTCCGGAATTCAAAACTTCCAAATATCCAATCTCTTGTGCATTCCCCAAGTTCAACGACTTATTCCCAACAACACATGATGGGCTCCTCAAACTCCAAACTCATCCCTCCTCAAATATCGGAGCACACTGCAAAAAACGGCGTGCCTCCTGTGATCCGCGTCACCCAGAAAAAATCATGGAAAGAAATAACATGCTTGCTCAGCGAGCCCGGCGCTGACCCTTCATACTGCATCAACCTCCCCGATGGTTTATGGGGAAACATGACCCTTCATGATGGACCTGACACTACGTCTCCCCCGCTCGCCCACGCAGTAGGTGAGGGAAGGGGAAGAGTCGACTCTGGAATTACTCTGCCTGTGCTAGCAGGAGCTGAAGGTGATCCTACTACCAACAAGGAGATCCTGCGCTGGAGGGTCGGAAAGAAGGAGACCTTCTGGTTTGCCATGGATGTGGGTCAAGGCGCCGACCGGCGACTGGAGCGTTTCGAATGGCGACGCTCTCACGGAGATGAAGTCAAGAGCATCGGCGAGTCTAGCTGGGGCTGGAAACTTGTTCGATTGGGAGCTACAAGGGCAGGTGCCGGGAGTCATGACGATAGCGATCACGGCGACGTCAATCACACGGCGGGCAGAGCCAGCGATGGTAAGGAGGTGGTTGCTGTGTGGGCCGATAGTAAGAGCTGGAAGACACTCACCAAGGTGGGCGAGCTTCATCTCTGTGGGAGCGGTGCGACGGGTGAGTTGGGGGTGTCTTGGGCGCTGATGGTTGTCATGAGTTGCATGTGCATCTGGCAGAAGATGGTGCAGTTGGCTAATGCGACGTGATTAGTATGGATGCTAGAAGATAGATGCTTTGGGCAATGAAAGTTGGAAAAGGATTCATATACAGAAAGAAAATATTCCCGAATGGACCAAAATTGTTGTATCTCTCAACCTTGCGTTCATGCTTTCCTACTATTTTCAGGTCTTCAGAGCCGATTGGGGGTTACCACTTCACGAGGCCCGCCCAGTTATGGAGTGACTATCTCTGGCGACCTGGGCGGCAGGATTATTCGAGGCAAGCTCTACCACATAAATTTCTGATTACCTTCCTATCCTATGGCTTCTTCCAACTATAGCCAGTTGAAGCTGATCTCTACATAACCAGGGTGATATCATATGTCTGACCGGTTAAGGAATACTTCCTAATTCTGCGATCTTTAGCCTACTTTAAAACCAGGGACCAAAATACTGTTAGCAAGGAGGCAGGGGGACGGCACTCCCAATGGGATTTCCAATAGATCCATCAAGTTACAAGACCCACGGTTGCCAATCCATACCGCAAAGGGGAACGTTCGATTGTACAGATCATTGCATGATGGGACTATTTAGTACGAAGAAGCGTCCGCCTCCTGCCTGAAAGGAGATACTGCGAGCCGCTGATGAGAGCTGTATTGTTCAGTAGAAGCAAATCCCGTTACTTTTTGCTTCCAAGGAGTATGCGAAGATTTCGAAATAATGGGTGATGTGAACGGCACGGAGCCGATTTCTAAAAACATTGAAGTGCCCTTGTGTAAGTCGGCTTATTAATTTGGCGATAACAACTTAACAAGTGTCAGCTTCAGTTTCGTTGAAACGATGCAACGACCTTAGAAAACAGCTTTGAGACTTCGTAAGCATCAATACATAATCAGGGAAGGTTGTTTTTTCAGTCAGGTGATTTGACACAATTATAAATCCAGTTCCCCTCCCGAATCCCCAACTCCGCACTTGAGCTGAAGAAGAATACACTTTGCAGAGGTTGTCCTCCTTCACGACGATGCTGACGATTGGCATATTCCCAGCCTCTGGTGGGCTTGGCACCAGCACCTACACTCATCTCCTGAAGAATGTTCCCGGGGATAAAGTCATCTTGATCAGTCGTTTTCCCGAGAAGGTTCCGAACACGTTCATCCAAGACGGAGTGCGTCTTCGGAAGGCTGCGTACGAGTCCGATCCTAAAGATATAGAGAAGGCCTTCGCCGATATTGATGTGCTCTTTCTTATTTCTTACCCAAGCCATGTTCATGAGTACCGTTCGAAGGCAAGTTGATGTGCCTTTCTCTCCTGTCCACTGCTGTCTTCTTAGATACCACTATGAACTGGCTTAGTTTGGTCCTCAAAAGAATCTAAGATCGTGGTGATTACAGGTCCAATTGCCGACGATTGACGCCGCCGTTCGCGCTGGGGTAAAACACATATTCTATAGCTCCCTTGGCTTCGCTGGGAACCTCACGGATCACTCGCGTGCCGTTGTGATGCAGGCCCATCTTGATTCTGAGAGGCATCTGGCGAGACTCGCAGCATCCCACCCCGGTTTCACCTACACCAGCGTCCGGGAGGGGTTGTACTCCGAGTCCTTTCCCATATACACCGCGTTCTTCGATCTTCAGAACCCGTCGGATGAGATCCGCATTCCACACGACGGTTCAGGACCGGGCATCTCCTGGGTGAAGCGCGACGAGTTGGGTGAGGCGACCGCTAAATTGATCGAGCAGTATA
The DNA here is from genome assembly GCA_034774675.1 of Scedosporium minutisporum. Lineage (NCBI taxonomy): Eukaryota > Fungi > Ascomycota > Sordariomycetes > Microascales > Microascaceae > Scedosporium > Scedosporium minutisporum. The sequence goes on from SJVG01000674.1 coordinate 9,062, forward strand.
CGTCGAAACCGGAAGCATTCAAATATGTGAACCACAAAGTGCTGTTGACTGGAAACAGGGCTTGGTCTGTAGCCGACACTGTCAAGGGTCTTGGCCAGGCCATCGGCAAGGATGTCAGGATTATCAAAGTGGATGTGGACGAATACGCTAGCCAACCCCAGGTTGTTGGGCGCTTTGGGTCAGTGGAGATGGGGAAATCGTGGGCGACGGCGTGGGAAGCCATCCGAGGTGGAGAGACAGAAGTTGTTACCCCAACGTTATCGGAGATACTGGGCAGGGTGCCTGAGGAATTCGACACAACCATCAAAGATTTGGTTACGAAGGCCCGTGAGTGAACTGGGCGTGGGAGGCTGCTTTAGACATGTTACTATATTGGCCTTTATGTTCACAAGAGCTACGCCCACTCAATACGGAATAGCAAGTACCCGCTCTCATCTTCACGTCCTATGCCCTTCCGTTTTTCCAACTCTTCTGTACACAGAATCTTCAATCTCCGACCTTCCTTAGTCTCGGGCGAGTCGGCGGACTCAAATGCCGACTTGACAGTAGCACTGATTCCGTCGAAACGGCCATTCTGACGGATAGATGCTAGCAGCCAAAATATCCCGTCCGGCGCTAGAAGGTGAGAAGCGCAATTTCGTAGTAATTTTGCATGCTCGGGGCCATAAACAACATCAGCTGCGATCAACATGTTGGCTGGGCTATCAAGCGGCTGATCAAGTACAGGAGCCGACCAGTCGAGGAGAGCCGTTTCTACGGGAAGACCGTTTCCCTCAATATTAGAGCGCAGGTTTTCGAGGACTTGGGGATGATAATCTGTTGATATCACCGTGGGGTCTACGAAGCCAAGTCGAGGGAGGGCAGAACTCAAGACGAGACTAACAAGTCCTGTTCCTGCGCCCAACTCAATAATGCGAGGCGAAGGGCCTAGTCTGTCCTTGTCGAGACCTAAGGCCAGGGGTGACGAACAAATGAGATTGGAGAAGATTATCGACGCTCCCCAGATTTGCAAGCCGACATCATCATGGTCACTGGCATTCGTACCAGCTAGCCTGTCGCGAAGTCGTATACTGATGAGCTCTGACCCAGCTTGCTTTGGAAGCTCCATGTCAAAGTTAAACTCATGGATGAAACTGTCGTCCGACTCCCCTTCCAGCAGGTCCTTAGACATGTTCGTGGTAAAGAGCGACTCTAGTATGCAGGCGGCCTGGTCGACGACAAATTGGCTTGTAATCTCCTCCCCATCTCGCAGCAGTGTATCGGCACGGCCGATGAAGCCCGTTAACCACCTCTCGGCGAAACCACGCTCGAAGGCATCGGCTCTTAGTTTCTTAAGCTCTTCTTCTCTACTGGCAGAAGGTTTCTTTTTATTGTCGACTTCAGAGGCGTAACCCGAATCGACGGCTGGTGCTGGACCTCCTGAAACAAGTCGTGACGAGGAATTCCGATCTAGCGAGACGGGCACGGGGAGGGGGCAGTAGATGGCAGATAGATTCTCCAACGCTGAAAGAATCTGGCTTTCGGTAAGCGATTCCGTAGCTCGGAGGGAAGGTAAACTGCTTGATGGCAGTTGTGGATGTTTCTCAGCTTTCATCTTTTCTTGGCTCTATCCGAAGCTGGACGTCTGGTGGTGGTGATATCTAGGGAGCGGCGTAACGTCGGTGGAGAGCACTGGAGAACAGGGCGAGGGACCGAAGTGGGAAGGGACGAGAACATAGGACGACACCAGAGAGAAGAGCAAGAAAAAGAGAATGAAAACCACCATCGCCAAGTAATATTAGAGCACTTCGATTGGACCTTGCAAGTTTCATCCGGAAGAAGAAGTTGAAAACCATCATCGCCAAGTAATATTAAAGCACTTGGATTGGACCCCGCGGTATCATTTATGCCCTAAGATGATCTAGGGCGCAGACCCGCCCGCTTACCCACTCGGTTTGGGTTTGATGCCATCGTGAAAATTTTGCTATTACCTCCCGGAAAATTTTTTTCAAGCTGAATGAGAGACTACTTTTGTGATAGACTCGTACAACGAGAGAGAAACAGCGAAGGACCCATAAAGGTCCAAATATAAAAATAGAAAAGCAAAGGTCTCCTGGAAACGCACCCAGCTGAGTCGTGCCTCTGACAAATTCCTCTCAATGACCCTTCTGGTCCAGTTGGTGGATTCTTCAATCCCCGAATCTGATCCACAAAAGTTGATTTTTGTAGATTAGGCCCAATCACTGAAAACCTTATCCCCACGCTGTACGGCGACAAGGGGTCTTCACAGATATGACGTCTCAAGGTATACTTTGTCTGGCAGGTCAATGTTAGTCGCATCTTTTGAAGCTCTGTGCTGTTATGTTGGAGGAACGTGGTGGATTGATTGGCAATGATGTCAAAAACGGTAAGACTACCCGTTCAGACTCCCGGATGAACCAATTACAAAGTACCTAGAGTAATACACATTTCACGACGCTGTATAAATGCGTGCCACTACCTCCCTTTCAGTTTATTTTAGCAGGTGGTTCCCCTTGCGGATTCCTTGATTCAGCCTTTCGCGTTCTATTTGTCAACATTAAATGTTGTGAAGGTTGAAAAGTACAACAAGTGAAGAGACGCTCCAGGGCCGGCTGCCGGGGACAACGCGCCGCTTCTACAACACTATTAGCCTCGGACCTCCCACGCCTTGCTGATCAGTAGATTTCTGATCTTGGTGGACCTAGTTCTCCAGCTAAGTCATCATTGTGAATTTCTGATGGCCGGAATGGTAACGATCAACGGCGAGAACTCTGAAATATTAGGAAAGAAACAATCCCAGAGGCCGCTGTAATGGCTCCGCAAGATATGGGTGATTTGGGGATCGGAAATACCCAACCGGCTCTGATAACCAAGGCCATCGTTCAATGCCTCTAAGAACCTGCTTCCCGTCGAGTTTACGTTCGAACCCTCGGCCATACGAAAATAAGAATCCGTAGGCAACATTTCCACTTCACTTCACGTCCTCTGAAAGTGCGAAATTAGTTATAGATCTGGATCCAGATCTAGATATCTTCGAGTGTGAACCATGATACTATCAAAATTTGAACTCGATGGCAGGCCCACGGCGGTTGGATGAGATGAGCTGAACTGCCGACTCGGCATCTGGGATTCGCAGTTCGGAACTCCAATTTCCCTGTTCTAGCGGGGCCAAACGCAACTTTGACCCCTCCCCGCCTCCACGGCATAACGCAGAGGCGCACCTGGGAATAATTCCACCCCGCAGACGGCACAGAACAGTACCAGCTCTCGTCTCGAATTATTTTCTCGCGTCATCGCTTAAGATATAGCTAAAACAAAGGCGTCATCGGTGAGAACCCGGATTTGCTGGGATTGGCTCTTTTACCACTGCCCCAACACACGGCAGTCAGATCCCGGGTGCTGACAGTGACTGTATTCCTGGGCATCATTGGCTGCTTCAGCGGGGCCGGTGGAACACTGAGCACCGCGCCCTGGGGCGGGCTGGGGATCGGACGGGATTGTCTTTCGGCAAGCGCATCCTCCTTATCTCATGACTATGGCTGGTCCGGTACTCCCCGTCTAACCGTGGCATTGGATTCTGTCTTTCCTCTCGCGGGAGGAATAAATAGAAGTTAAATGGCCCCTTCGTATGACTGTCCTACTCATACTTAACATTCAATCTACCCGTGTCGAATTGGAAAATCAAAAGTTCTTCCCCAAGTACCGCACAATATCATACACCAAGATGGCTCCTTCACTTCACCCACTCATTGACAATGGCATTACCAAGGGGAAGGAGGACTTCCGGGGCGGGAAACTACGATGCCACTGCAGCACCGATGCTGTTGAGGTTTCGCTCAAGGGGAACGTCCTACATAACCACGCCTGCGGATGTTCCAAATGCTGGAAGCCCGAGGGGAGCCTCTTCTCCATCATTGCTGTCACCCCTACCGACAATCTTCAGGTGACAGCAAACGAGGACAAGCTATACGTCGTCGACCCCAATGCTGCCATCCAGAGGAACGCCTGCAATGAATGCGGCGTACATCTCTTCGGCCGCATCCTGAAAGACCACCCATTCAAGGGCCTAGACTTCGTTCACGTCGAACTATCCGACGACGAAGGGTGGCAGGAGCCTCAGTTCGCCGCCTTTGTCTCTTCAATCATCGAACAAGGTTTTCATCCCAAGGGCATCGACGAAGTGCGTGTGAAGCTCGAATCTGTTGGCCTCAACACCTATGACAGCTTGTCCCCACCGCTTATGGACGCCATCGCGACTTGGAATGCACAGAGGGCAGGACTCTTGCCCGTGGAGCTTTAAATTTCGCCCCATTATGGAATCGCCGAACCTGGGCATTGGAAACGATGTAATCGGTGAAACAGTGGTATGGCATAAGAAGGGATTCGAGGGAAAGGAGAGCGAGAGGGACGGAGTTAGGATCATGCCGAAGACTATATTATTCTTGGGGAGTCTCTCTTAGGCGGATGTATACTAAAGAGGAAAAAGTATTTTATAATTTGCAACTATCTTTGCATCCTTACTGCTCTGTACTACATGAAATAAAGCGGACTTCACAAGGGCTGCGTCGTGAAGTCCAGGTGCGAGCTGCTCTGCATTAGCGAGTACGCTGAGAACCTGTTACGCAACACCGGCTGCCACTCACTTTCTTCCCCTCGCAACCGAGACATGACCGTTCGTTTCGTCACCTATGTTCCTCAAGCTGAGATTCGGGTGTATAATACTTGAAATGGATTCCTGCAAAATGACACACGGGAAATTTGACCGGTACTAATGCTACCAAGACGCCATTTCTTTGTTTCGTCTTGTTTATGAGGTGCGTCATCAAGTACGTTCTGCCGCTTGTTCTCCAAACCACGCCCTCAGCTGTTTCTTCCTGCTTTCCGACACTAAAACCTCTTCAGATGGTGACCCATCAGCATTACGCCGGAAGGCTGATCGCAGAATTGCGCTGGTCTGGCCTGCAGCTTCGGCCAGATCCTGTATTCCATGCCTCTGTTCCTCCCCTTCGATCCCCGAGACAATCCAGAACTCCTGCCAGAAAATGTCTTGCAATAGCAGCCTACATGGATAGTCATGCCAACCATCGCGGGTCATGAATCCCGTGGCCAAGAAGAGAATGTCCAAATCCATTCCAAAGGCCATAGCTGCCGCGAGAGACCAATCAACGATCCTAGTGATTTCGAAGTTTTTTTCGTCGGCAAGAATGTTTGTTACCGAGAAATCGTTATGAGCGAGGGCCTGTGGATAGTTTTGGGCGAAGAGTAAGGGAAGTTTCTCAAGTAGCTTCGAAAGTGTAGATTTCGGGAGGATAGACGACGGTAATTCTCCCATAAGCCGGTCGAGCCGTTTACGAATTCCCTCTTGCTGCTTTGCTCGGGCTTGATGATCAGCCGACTTCGGGCTGGACCAGGATCGTGCAAAATACCTCGGAGATGTGAGCAAGATGGCCTCTGAATAGCTCTAAGCGTATGTGATGAGGTTTACCGCGCTATGTGCTGGACAAAGACTCTATGCTTTGCTTCTTCGTCCACATTCATTTCGACTTGAAAATCTAGGACGTCAATGTAGGATGAGCCTGGTAGATAAGGCATGAAATAGATGCATAGCGGAGGTTCGGCTCCTTCCACATTCCCGTGGTAGGTCGACTCAGGCACAAGGTCGCCGTGGATCTTCTTGGCTATTAACTTAACCGTATCTTCGTCAAGTGTGGCGGCCTGAAGGATACGATGAGACGTTGTTGTGACCCAGAGCACCCATCGCAGATAACGGTGTAGCTCATAGAGCCAGGGGTGTCTACAAGTGCTACTATCGACACGCCAGAGAGGGATTTTGCAATCTCGTCACATTCAATTTGCGACGGCGATTTGCGGCCATCAAAGAAGCGGTTGGTTTCCTGTTGGGCCCATGAATTCTGGGCCATTATTGATTGTGTTGTCGAGGTTTAGGCGTGGTTAAAAGTCACGTCTTGGCGGGCGGGGCTTTCGCAACAGCAGAGCTATCAATAGATTACCTAAGGCCTAGACGATAGATTCATTCCCTGCTTGCATACGAAGTTCCTCCAGGATTCGGGGGCTGCCAGAGGAGTATCCGGAATTTGACGCGGCTGATTGCCCTGGTGTCACCACAGTTTCCCGGTTTCAAGCTTAAGCTAGTCCCGGCTTCTTCTACTTTCCGAGTCCTGGTGACAATGTGTAGTTGGTGCCCGTAAGCTGGCAGAGCTGCTTGTGGCCCATGAGGCAGTTTGGCCGGGTGCTTGGTAACAGACTGACCCTGAGTTAATCCCCAAAAATATGTGCGGGGTGACCATCGTCTTTGCCGATGAATTCGAATCTCTTCGGTGAATACTGACGTCTCCTCTCGAGTCTCAGGCGCCTGACTATGGCATCTTTCCGCCTCGCTCTTCTGGAATGCGATACTCCGATACACCTCGTCAAAGAGAAATATGACACCTACGGAAGCCTCTTTAAGGTCATTTTGAACCAAGCCCTGAACGATTCCCAGTCTCGCGTCGAACTAGCCTTCATGAGCTACGTCGTGGCCCAAGAGTATACAAATTTAAGAGATGTTGACGACTCTTACGCTTCAGCTAAACCCCGACGGTCATCCTGGGCCAGTACTCTAGAAATCATGCAGCAATAGAAGAATAGAACACTAAACTATGGGGTCATCATCTCTACCCCCTAGATTCGCTGTTGGAAGTGGGGTTGCCTGTTATAAATGAAGGGCAACAAACCCACCATTTTCTGTAGAGGCCGTCCTTCATGTTTTCTGGTTAATATCTGGGATGTCCTCTGTACACTTTGACTGGGTGAGAGATGAGGTCCTTGAAGGATATAGCCATGACTATCGAAGCAGAACGCGGAGGATCTCCCGGCAACGTCCGTATGGTAAACATAGCAACCTGTGTTCCGTTCTGTCAAAAGAGCTACTTCTCTTAGTCATCTCTTAGGAGCTCTCATATTACAATCTTCCATTCCAATTCGCCATCACCTATCGTTTTTACGTGCTACTTGTTCTACCTATTACTAATACTATGAGGGGGACCCGTGGAAGAGCATCCAAAGCATACTGCATTCGCAACAACTCTCGCATTTTTCTCTCTAGAAGCAACAGCCCAAATCCGAAAATAGATGCGACAATGGCCGATGCGGAAGGCCAACAAAAGACTTGGCGGTATCAGAAGGAGCTGCCAGCTGATAGGACTGGTCTCGCAGAAGCATGGAAACTACTCGAGTCATATAGTGGAATTCCTCATGGCAAGATCGACGAGCATGTAGCCGCAATCGTGAGCCTCACCTCGCGTTGAAGTCTTAACATAGGCATTAACAAGGAGAGCAGCGAGACAAAGCGTTCAAAGTCTTTAATTACCCCTGTATCGGCCGCTGGCGTTTCCTGGATCTTTATATCTCATCGGCACCTGAGTATCCCGCAATCATCACTCGTCTGAAGGGCGGGGATACGCTTCTCGATTTGGGCTGTTGCTTCGGCCAAATCTTACGCAAGCTCGCGTTTGACGGCGCTCCAGCTGCCAACCTCACTGGTGCTGATCTGCGACCTGAGTTTATCGAGCTAGGTTATGAACTGTTCCGCGACAAAGATACATTTAACGCACAGTTCACAACGGGCGATGTGTTGGACCCTTCGGACACGGGAATAGCACTCTTGGATAGGAGGTTTGATATTGTGCACACGGCGAGCTTCTTCCACTTATTTGGATGGGATGACCAGGTGAAAATCGGAGAGCGGATTGTGCGATTTTTCAAGCCCGGGTCCAGGGCGCTGGTGTTGGGGCGGCAAGTAGGATCCTTGAATCCTCCAACTCTTGAGGCACATCTTGAGCAAGGAGGTAAACCGTACTACCACAATCTCGAGACTCTACAAAGTCTATGGGATACGATTGGGATTCGGACAGGAACAAAATGGACTGTTTCCGGCGAGCTGTTCGATTTGAACATCGATGACGTCCCAAGGGTTATCATTAGATTTTCTGTATCTAATGTAGCCTAAATCTGGGCTGGAGATTTCAATTCCTCTCTTCCTCTTCCTCTTTCCCGCGGTAGTTCTAGTAAATGAGGAATCTTGTTCCTAGAAAAGCCGCGCACTATTAGGCTTAGAGCTAAGGTAATAGGTACATAGGATCACCCGCTGCGCTTCGAGTAATCAACAGGCTGTTAAATGGTTGCATTGGATTTCCCGAGGTCATTCCTATACTGGCGCACTTTAGATCGGATATCTAAGATGAAATGCCGGCTACGAGTACCTCTTGGTGGCGCCAAGGTTTTATCACACGCGGAGGTGGAGGGAGTAACACACCTTCGACTTAAGCTTTCTCTCTTCGGTTCTTGATTGTGTCTCACCCATTACCAGCGTAACCCATACAAAATTGCGCCGCTTGTGCAAGAAAGGAACTCTATTTCGTTCATTTCTGGAAATTTCCCCGGCTCTGCCGCGGGAATGGCGCTCGCGTTCGAGGGTGCCCAGGTAGTGGCAGAGTGGAACCCAAATCTTCCAGAACGCGCAATATTGGACTAGCCCTGCATCTTCGAAACAAACCTGCCATGCTCTGGCTACTTTCATATGGGATAAATTAGCAACGTGGCCCTTGCAGAACAACTCTCGTAGCACGAGAAGGCACGTGGTGGGATGGACGGTACCAACTTCGCAGCCCTCGAAACGGCTCTTTATACACTTCAATCAGCTAGCCACGATTAGAGCGCCGGCTCGAAAAAACTAAGATCGTCGACGGTACTGACACAGCTGTGGCTTCTATGGTTTCCTCGATGTCGTGGTCATCCACGCCACCATAACGGACCCCAAAGGGATGATGGTAAGTAGTGTCCGAATGAGATGTGAGATCTCGCCATGAATATCGACATCAAGGGGGTATGGTATGACTCTAATCACACAGTCTAGCTGGGAAGGAAGGAATAACATACAAGCATTTAGATATCGTGAGATCTAATTCACCCAGCTCCCGTCTACTGCGAGCAATGGCATTATCCTTGACATGGCCCGTGAATTGGTTGTGGTTAACGCACGACTCGAAGGATATCGCTATGACCATCTCCCTTCTGGCGTTTTCCGCGCCATCCGAACCATCCACGCCATCCATGGCATTCATGATTTCCACGTTTTCAAGTTCTCATCCATTCCCATACTCCAACCATTCTTTGGTGATCGCAGAGAGAACCGATTCCGGGGCGAGTCTCATGTCCGCCACTTTGGCGAGGCTTTTAGACTCCTTGTGAAGTAATTTTTCTGATCATAAGAACGAGAATTTATTGCACAATGGGACTCTCTTGGTGGATGCGGCCTAAAAAGAAGTGTAGGTTTCGGGGCCGAATGTTATGGGGACTAGGATTCGCTGCGTGGCAAGCTCGTTGCCGACTATCCGGTCATGACACGAGCCCGATGACCGAAAGTTTATTGTGACAGCCACCCCAGTCACCATCCCGATTTCTTGGCGATAAGTTTTCTCGGAAACATCAATGGCACTAGGATCGATCTGGCTGGCGTTTTAACTCCAACCTTCCTGGAAACACCAACACCAAAGAAGATGTAATAGCTTATCTTCGGCATACTTAACGCCGGACTCCCAGAAGTGCGCATGCTGTTATCGTGGCAAGCTCGGAAATTTAAACTTAGAGCTAGTGTAGCCCAACGTGTCATGAAGCATCCGATTCGGCATGACGCGTGTATACTAAAATTACGTAGGTGGATATATATTACGACGGGCCCCTGAGCTGAGATACGTCGTCGGGTCATCTTCACGTCTGCCAAGAAGGGGTATAGTCCTGGATTTGGGAAAAAAAAGAGGTCTTAACCGAAGAGACTGTTTTCTTTGAGCCCAGTCTTCCCCCATCCGTTTAGCCTCATGGCAAACATGCGGTAGAAAAGTCAACCATGTGGTCGCCAAAGCGAATCTCCTTGTGACCCTGGTTCCAAGATGCCAGTACAGGCACGAGTCGATGAGTTTTCACCAGACTACTACAACGAAGACAAGGGACCTCTTATCGTTTATGTTACCGTACCTATGACAGCGGTTGCCATTCTCTTCATCGTTGCCCGGATGTACAGCAGGAGCTTGTCTTTGAGGAGACTGCTTATCGATGACTACCTCGTTATCATTTCAGGGGTAAGCCAGCCACTTTTTTCAGCTCATGAAAGCCTATTAGAGACTTCTGCTAACGTGGCCTACGTATGCCATGTGGAAAGATGTTCAGTGTTGCCTACATTTCTCTTACAGCAGTGGCTATCAGCTACGGCGGCGGCAAACATTCCATTTCGCTTGAGCCTTATGAGATCAGCCAGGCGATTCTATTCGTCCTCATTGCCTTCATCCCGGGGTTGCTGTCCTTTACAATACCGAAATTCGCAGTAGTCATACTTCTTTCAAAGATTTTGAACCCGGGTCCGATGCATCGAACCATCATGTGGATTGTGTCCATCGCCTACGGACTCCTCGTCGTCGTGACGTTGATCATAAACTTCGCTCAGTGCTCTCCCGCGGCCACCCAATGGGGGAAAGCGCAGGGAACATGCTGGGACCGCAGGATTATCGTGGATTGTATGCTGGCTGTAGGAAGTAAGCCTTTTTTATTTTTCACTCTCTTTTCCCCTTCTCTATCATTTTAGCCCTCCCGTGCCCAGCGTCTTTTGCGCGCGAGTATTAACTTTAGAAAGTCACCTCTGCCGCCTTCGACATTTACCTCGCCTCGTACCCCACGTTGGTGCTTTCACTCTTACAAATGAATTGGAGGAAGAAATTGGCGTTGTCGTTCTCTCTTGGTTTCGGATATTGGCAAGTATCACACCGTGATAACACGGGGCAATGAGAACTAACTGGTCGGATCATAGCGGTGCAGCAGTCACGATTTACAAGTGCACTCTATTGCCTGATCTTGTAAACCTGGACGACTTCCCCTGTATGTCACAGCTGAAGCCTCCGAAATGAAGACTAGAAGGCTGATTTTCCTTTCTTTTTGAGCTAGATGCCGTTGACGAAATTGTAACATGGACAAAGTAGGTACCTACCCCGTGAGTTAGGCGCCGGCAAGACTAGCCATTGATCTAGAATAGGATAGCTCTGCTGACTTACTATTCCTCCAGTATCGAGGCAAATTGCGTAGTGATCGGGGCGTGCATCCCGACCCTCTACCCTTGCGTCAGGAAAGTATTCGGTGACAACATCCTTGGAGACAGCTTGCGGCTGAGACGGATCACGCCAGATGGAAATAATTCTGGAAGTCGGAACAATCGAAACGAAAACCCTACGACAGGTACATTGGGAACTATGGGATCATCCGTGACGCGTGTTCAACCGTCCTCATCGTCACGAGGTCCAACGGCCTCAGGCACGGGTGAGAAGGTTCACGACGGATCAAGACCCCCGCAAATACCAGAAACATGACAACAGGTAGAGGGCTTTTTGAAAGCAAAAATATTCAGTTTGTACTAGAGTTGGTTGGAAGCGTGATTCCGGTCTAGCATGGGTTAGAGAAGGAGAATATAGAGCTTTTTAGTGCTACGCCATCTGCTTCATTCATAGGCCATTAGCGTCAATGTCGTCCGTGAAAATACCGAAGCTCCTAGTATAGGAATGCTATTTCCTACGGATAGCCTAGGATAGGGGACCAATTACCATAGATGGCCTTTAATCTCCCTCAGCTACCACGGTACCTAAGGGACACTACTCCGTTGACGGGAATAATAGGGATCTAGATATCAGGGACTATTTAGTTAATAATCAATAACAGGTCGGCCTCCGCCGAAGAAAGAATAGCTTGGCCAGCAACTGTGCGAATTGACTTCTACAATGTCACATCGTTTAAATTCCGACCTTACAGGCTCAGCGAATTAGGCTATACTTTCCATTTATAGAGTATTAGTAGACCTAACATTAGGATTTATTCTTCTAACTCGCCTGGCGCATTTTTCCTAGTCTAGTTTAATATATAATTATACTTATTATAGCTTTCTCCCCCTATAGTATAAGAA
>SJVG01000675.1:0-21030 GCA_034774675.1 Scedosporium minutisporum
TTTATATATAAAATATTATTTAATATTTTATTTATTAATAATTTATATATAAAATATTAAATATATTTAAGATTTAATATAAATTAAATCCTAATAATAAGTAAATTAAAGAATTTAAATTCCGGGTGTGAATTTTTAACCTATACTACTAAAATTTCTTTATTTTTGAGGCGGTGCTTAGAAAGTAATTCCGCTTCTCGGCGGTTGGTGGGTGCGTGAAGCTGAGCTTGTTGTTTCTCGCGGTCCCTAAAGGCTTTCTATACGAGCCAGGGCCTCGCATGGTTATTACAACACATCTTGAGAGGGCCATGGTTGAGGGCGGCAAGATCCATTTCTTTTCCCTTTCCGGCTTGGGAGTTCCTTGAACGAGGGTACATCGGTGGTGGGATACGCAACATAGAATCCGTGGAGATGATTTTCCCTCAGTTACACTATCCCCAAGTGTTCTAATTCATATCCTCGAGCTTCCTGGGCTTCGAACCGTATCTTCCAGTGATGCTAGCGTACATACTTCCCGACTCGACGATGTGAGTCGCACATGACCCGTTAGTATTGTGTTTAGGACGCAGTTGTCCTAGCTCGCACTGAGGCTGCCCATGGGTGTTGTACTTTTTGAAGCCGGGGTGTTGACGGGGAAAGGGTCTCCGAACTTGGAACGGCCGAAGCCAGGAGCCCGGAGTCCATCAGGAGGGCCAACAGTCAGAAGACCCATGCTTAGTGAGATAAGTGGAAGAGAGGGGAACGACCTGACTAGGCGTCGGCAGTTTGATAATCCTAGCCATGAGAAATAGGGGAAAGCAGGATGGACCCACACATTTTATATTTCAGGACGGCGACCAGAGTACTCTGACGGGATGTGGCTACCTCTTGTGCACATGGAAAATGGCAACGCCTTGCCAATGGGGAAGACATCCAGGCTTCGTGGACGCCGAGACAGCTCTCAATGTAAATCACTGTCATAATTGTTTATTAAGTGAATAGCCACGCCGGACCATAGCAGTATATGCCAACACTCACCCAGCCAACACCCCGCGCTAGTTAATGATGTAGGTTAGGATGGCTATAATGGCAGCCACCACGGCAGGTCCTCTTCCGCCAGCAGCTCTCGAGGCCCAGCTCTCATGCCAATCACGGTCTCCGCAGAAACCTGCCAGTAACGTACTTAGCCACTCTGTCACGTTGACGCAGCGGGCCGTTGAGAGCATTTTGGCAGTGGCGTTGTTTGCAAGCTCCTCCATTGAGTAAACAGTACAACGTTGGGGCTCTGGGTGGGGATTTTCTGGCTCCAGGAAAGGGAAGAAGTCCGTTGAGGTCTGTATAGGGAAAACCGTTGTTCTCTCCTGGCTCTTGATGTTGACCGTCCAGAGGGGTGTTGGGCAGTTGGAGTCTCCGTCGTCGCTCTCGTTGGGGACGTAGATGTCTGGCAACTTACCATCGTCGTCGTCGAAGTAAACGTCAAATACGCCAGTGGTGCGGGGTATTTCTTCCCCGGCGGTAGCATTAGGGAGGGTTCCCCAACCAGGTGATGTCGATCTATCCAGTGCCATCAGCTGCCAGGTATACTTGAAACCATAGGGCCACAGAGCAGCCGGGTTGTGGAGAGCGAAGACCACCGGGGATGGATACACTCTCTTGTATGTTTCATTCGGCCATGGGAAGAGAATGTCTAGCTGGGCAGTGCCAGTCTGCGCGTCAACCATTACCCAGGCGAGGCTCAGGACCACAATAAACTAGCTGAGCATTTTTCTTCCTGTTTGTTGATTGCTTATCTTCTCCGTATGCAAGTAGGACGCCGGTTCGGCTAGCCGAATGCAGTACGCTCCGAAGCACAAATGCGTATTGGAAGGATCGAATGGACCGGATGTGACAAGAAGAAAAGAGTGGAGAGAGGAGAGTGAGGGTTGGTTATAGGATGCAGAGCTGGTATTAATACTCCGCCCAAATAGAAAGATGACGAAAGGATGTTGAAAAGAAAATCTCATATGAGAGAGTGAAAAGGATGGAGAAGCATCGGGATGTATGTATTCTTGGCGGATTGGTCTAGTTTAGCCGCAAATCTTTATGAAACGGCATGGGACCGGATGCATCTAAGTCGGCTTGCATATATAAAGCCTGGACAGCCTTCGAACACCGCAGCGATGGACATGCCTTGGATAAATCGCTCTAGGGACGGCTGAACCAAACAGTCGGGGCTGCTTGAATTGCCAAGCTCGACTTCGGCGACACCATCGGTGCTTTGGTTGACGGAGCACTTGGTTATTCCATGTTTAGCCGGCCTTCGAATAGCATAGTCGTGTATATGCGTTGGGTAAATCGCTTTGGGCACTCTTACATGGACGATCGAGCCAGACAATCGATTCTGTTGAATTCGCAAGCTCGTTTATGAGTCTTACTATTCTTCGCGACTGTTCGGCATCCCAGTCTATCTGTACAAGCATCGACGACATGCTTGGCCTCGGGTGATACGCGACGAGGTGTAGCTCCAGCTACATGGCTATCTTTCTAGCATGTCCTTCAGCCGGCTCTTCGCATCCGGAACCCATCACCTTGTGGTGGATGTGTTCGTACGATGATGACGCCGCTCTCTCCGCGTAACTCGGGCACAGCTTGACTAATTTCCTAAGCAAGACTTGCACTCCATGCATCCCTTCACATCTCGGTCTCCACATGGCTCATGCGTAATTTCTTTCGTTCTCACTTGCAGGCATAGACTGTCAATATCTTCGCTGTTAGCAGCAATGATGCAACACGCCGCCAAGAAGATAGCTGGAGCTATCGGCTATGATGAGTGTACTGCCTTAATGTGTTGACCCAGGGTCCAACTCGATCAAATGGGCAGAGAGAAGGAAGGCTCTAGAACATGCATGAGATACGGATATCATACCTGGAGCTTAGTGTAAGCTGAACTAACGGTGTTTGGGAATAGGGGAGATTCCCAAAAACACCGACGTCACTTCCTGCTCGGTCCCATCTCTTCCACTCCCCCCTGGCCTTCCACTGGTCAGAGCCGGTACGTCGCCGCTGCCCTCTCAGCGCTCTTCAATATTGTCAAGCTTTTAGCAGCTATTCTCAATATTTGAACAATGGGAGACTTGAGGACGGGCACATGCGAAGATGAGAGATGATACTAGGGATAGGAGGCGACCGGAAACACCGACTTAGCGGCTTACTTTAAACTCTATCTCGGAGTTGGAGGCTGTGCATTTGACTGAGACTCGCTGCCTACATAAAATCATAAAATGCCTAGCCCTCTACAATAGGATCGCTAGAGCCTATTACCGTTGTCATACTTCTGTGGGAATTATCATCGTCTATGATCACGACGCGCAAAGGAGGTATTTGTTGGTCAGTTGAACTTAGCAGGGGAGAGAGAGACCGACCCTCTAATGAACAATTTGGCTAGGGCACTGCCATGAGCTATTTTCGAAAAACTGAGGCGAATGCTCCAATCAATGAGGTCCCGTGATTTTCTATTGTTAGGCGGGGTTCGCCAAAATCCAAGACCACAAGCCATGGCAGCACGAGCTCAAAGCAACAAGGCTCGAGTACTCGTGGGCCTCTACTTCCGACCAGGGATAACTCGTCATCCTGAGGGAACAGAGTTAGGTTACGCGAGATTCCACTGGGGCATCTGGGTAGAGCCAAAGGGCAGCCAAGGAAAAGGCACCGTCTACCAAGTCTTTTACGAGCCGCCGTACTCTAACATTGCCGGCTCCGGCGGTTGGAAGTTTTACAAGAAAAATTTCGAGGACAAAAGAGGAGACATTAACATGATGGGGCGAATAAAGGTTGGGAAAATACCCAACGATGTCACCAAGGAACAGGTGTTCGCTCTCCTCTCGGGGATTCCGCTGCCAAAGACGGACACCGAGCCCATCGAGAACTGCGTTAGCTGGACTAAAGATGCTCTGGCAGAGCTCCAGCAGAAAGGTTGGGCTGACCAATTTGACATTCAGAGTTTTATGGATCATGCGTTAGACCGCGCGACATGTTGGCTGGAAGCCGGGCATTTTCCTGGAACAAACGTCAAGGAAAATTATACCCAAAGGAAATTTCCGTGAATGGCGTGCAGTATGGCCGGATGATTTCTCGGGCCATGCGCTACTCACCTTCGATTCGACTATAGAACATGTTACTCAGGTGCAAGTGTTCAATATTCCCACCGAATCTAGATATGGCTCCGCTGGCCTCGCCCAGAGGGGCCGAGTGTTCTAACATCTTGCTTGACAGACTCCGCAGTCACGAGAGAAAGGCCTAGGTCACTCGTTGTAATAACAATGATGCCAATTCGGCCGGCTCGATCTACTCCGTGACTTATAAACGATGATGGGCCCTCATCTCTCCTCTTCCCCTTCACCATCATGTACTAGTTCCGCCTCGAGCTGGCTCTCACATTCGAGAGACAGATAATTTGTTAAATAGACTGTCTGCACTGAAAACTGAACGACGATAGGTGTTGCCCTAAGACTGGGAGCGCATTTAGGGCTAGGGCACACAATACCCCAGATCCTTCAATCGTTCCTGAATGGCCTCATCCATGTCTTTCTGCTCATCCTCCGGCGCGTTATCCCAGTAGTACTGTTGCAAGAAACACTTGTGGCCCTGAGCGAAGCCAACACCCATACAGAGAGGACAGGCAAGCGATACACCACAACCCATGAAGACGTCAAATTTGTCGGCTCGACCCCCTGTACATCCAGGACAGATAAATCTGCCCGTCCCGCAGAACCCGCACCAGCCATCTTCCATCCGCGCGATGACATCTGGGATGTCTATTTTCCAGAACAAGCACGGCAGCTTGTCCGTCCCCTGGCCTCCAGCATGCCGATCCTTCTCAAGCACTACGTCATGGAGGCTCCCTGGCCCGGAGAGCTCTCGAAGTCGGGGCATAGAGGTTTTAGTAATGGACTTTTTCTCGGCAGCTTTGCTCATGGAATTGAAGAACAGTTCGCAGAGGTAGACAATACTGTCATTTTCAGCGAATACTCCGAAGCCATACTCCATATCGAACTCTACCAGCTGGCAGCGGATGACCTTTCTCGTCGGGGTCTCGGATTTTATCGACGCCTTCACAAACACGAAGTTGTCGTCGCAATCGGCAAGGATTCGATCCCACAGCTCTGGCGGTAAAGCGATGCCATCCTTGCTCGTAACGCTGGTGCTGTCCTTAGCAAGGAGATTCCCCAAGTAATGACGGACCACGGCGTTCGGGTTGAACAGAAGTAGCCTGTCACTGAGAGACGAAGCCGTGGCTTTGCTGAAGGTGAGGGGCCCCATTATCCTCGCGTGCCTCGTGGCCGTAGGATGTTGGGCTTTCAGCGTTCGAGTTTGGTCTGTATCTCTGGTGCCCGTTGACTGGAGCGATGAGAAAGAGCTGGTGGTGTTTGGACAAACCAGAGGGAGGCTACATGCGAGGTCCTACTTGGAAGACTCCCGGAGCATGGTCAATCAAGCAGATTGTGAATATTACACACCAAAGCAAGGCACATGTAAATAATACAAGACGGGGAAGCCTCAACTTTATCAACGAACGTGGATCGAACACGTGATCGTGTTTAAGAAAAACAGGCAACAACGAGCTGAGGCGAACCTTCCTTCTCTACTCATATTGAACTTTCTCCTCCATGGGGCCTCAACAAACTCTGACCGTCTCACCCGAGGTCTAACTCACTACGCACCTGCCTCCACCGACCAGCAGTAAGACCGCGTAAGCTACAACTTCCTATACGAATTCCAGACTGTATTTTTGCTATGCGTAGAGAGATACTTCCGCCAGCCAACCCTGTCGATCCCCCTCCCTGGCCGATTCGATTATGGCGAAATACCGACGTCAATCCTGCCTCGGTCACAGGATGAAAGACAATACCAGGAAGACATCAATAACTTTCTCCAATATCGTCCTTTTTAGGAAGCAGCGACTCCTCTTGGCCACCCTGCCGTTGAAATGTTGGTCACTCAAGCGGCGATTCCGG
This sequence comes from Scedosporium minutisporum, assembly GCA_034774675.1. Lineage (NCBI taxonomy): Eukaryota > Fungi > Ascomycota > Sordariomycetes > Microascales > Microascaceae > Scedosporium > Scedosporium minutisporum. The sequence goes on from SJVG01000675.1 coordinate 5,973, forward strand.
CCAAATAGGTAAGAATATGCCTTCGTAGATAGAAGGGGTCGCCTGCCGGGGTGCTCCCACGTAGAGGGCTCTTCTAGGTGAAAAGGTCTGTAAGATCGGTCGTCCCGCATCTGAGAAACTGGCCCTGCCTAGAATCACGCAACCCCAAGACCGAGATATAATGATATAATCCAACGATATATTGTTCACACGTTTGCCGATTTCTCTCGCCAGTCCTCGTCGCCATCCCGAGTAGTACATAATCCATATATTATTAATGCCCGAGCCCGCTGGCCAGGAAGTTACATCGTCCCCCGAAGTGCATGAGATCGTCCTAATCGAAACCCCAGAGATGGCCACTCTGATATGAGCTGAGGTGCGTGTAGCCCTGAATACCAGTGAATGGCATACTGTCCGCAATTGAGTCGCCCCCAGTCTGATTGAATGAATCGATGATATCCGCTATTGAAATCTCAGGTGATGTCAGCCACAGGCCTTCCTGCCAAGCTGGACCCCAAAACGGCGCTTCAATAGACAAACTGTTTCCGGACGTTAGAGAGCTCTCAGCAGAAGAATCGGGACCGTCGCGGTGTTCCTGATCTTGTACCACAATTTCTTGTTGTTCTGGGGGAATATCATCGCTTTTCCCGGTTTCTTCGAGGCCACCATTACTCAGACTAAAGAGTTCAGGCATTTCCAAGGCCGGGGTACGGGAAGCCCTCCGTTCGACAGCCTCCCTATAAACTCTGGCTGCTTTGTACAGCTTATTCAGAATATACCCGTACCTCTTCCCTTGCCTGGTGTGATGTGAGAAGTGCAGCAATATCTCCTCGGCCTGGCGGATAGCCCGTTCGTTGCTTGCCAGGTAGCCTAAGCGGCCCAGATGAGCCGAACATATGGTGAGGGAGGCAACAAACACCATTGCACTGACAGTTGGAAAAAGAAGAACCGTGTCAGCTGGGATAATTTTAAGGGATCTGTGAGGTGACCTACATGATGAGTACCATATTGTTGAAAAGCATGTGTGTGGTCAAGAGCTCGTGGATAAGCTGGATGACGTGAATGGCTGAATCTATCGAGGCGAGTGCACCTTGCGTGATCTCCGGGCTGAGCATTGAATCCTCGCTCCCGGCTGGTTCGACATCAGCACTGGATTTATCACCTGCCCGACCGCACTTTTGCTGAATGCTAGAGATTAGGAATGGTCGGGTCAGTAGCATCATGCTGAAATAATAACTGCAGGCAACATGTGCGTTCCTGATGACATGTCTCTGCTCTGGGCTCTCGGCAGTGGTCACGGTACGGAGTTCCAGGGGTATATCAGAGGTAGCCGCTTGGAGTTCTCGAGCAAGGGACTCCAGATGTGTGAGTGATGCGGTGTTTTTGGTATATATTTCGGAAACTGTGCGCTCCAGGATAGAAAAGGCACGCACGGCATCGATGAGAGCAAGTTGCTGGCCCATGTCCGAACCTAACCTACTCTGATCTTCCGCTTGCTTGTCTGAATAATAGGAATCTGTGGTCAAGGTTGATGGAGTTCGCCCCATCATGGCGCAGAAGAATAAGTCGTGATATCGCAGAGATCTCCAGATCCGGCTCCTTTAATCACACTGTCAGAGCAGAGCTTTTCAGAAGGTTCCATTGTTGAATTGCAATTACCTTAGTTTGGTATTGTTCTCGGGAAACATGGCATTGACATCATCCCGATGAAAGCCAAGAGACTTGGCCGCGCTGATCGCTATTCCCAGGTTCAGGAAGGACGCGTTACGCTGAGAAGAAGCGAGCATATAAAGTGAGATCAGGACGAATGCCTGAACAGTCTCAACGCTTGGTTCGTTTGTCAGCTCGAGGAGTGCTAGTCGTCGACCGTGATGGTAGTAGTACTGAGAATACTGTAGATCAGCGACGCTTCCACTTCGCGATTGTGCACCATAAGCTAGAATCAGAAACAGCACCGCCGTGCGTCCGGTGTCCGCCAGACTGTAATTCTTCCAGCTCTGAAGGAGGTCATCGACTTGACCGCGATCAATGATGTCTAATATTCCGCAGGACTGCAGGAACGCGTTAGTAAAAGGAAATACGGCTGCATTCATCAGACTAAAGGTAAGAATCATCGTACAGAGACAAAGAACACCTCTATCAAGTCCTGCAGGTCACAGACGCTCCCCGGCCCTCCTGGTGGCCTAGCTTCCACCTCGTAGAGGGGAATCTCCTCAATCGCAGTTAGTTTCGAGAAGCCCGAGTGTTCTGCTGAGAGACATAGCTCGCTCTCGAGGAATCCTTGGAGATGTTGGAGAAAAGCGGGAGCGGCGCAGTCTCCCAAATACACTGCCAGAGATACAAGGTTGAGTCACAGATTTCGCGGGCTGTGGGGGCAAGCCATCGCCATCGGACGTACCTATTCTACCGCTCGTATCGTAAAGTGTGTGAGACCTTCGAGGTATGTTCAATTCCTTAACATGTATGGTTCGCTGTGCTTCTCTCGGTTGGCGGTTTTTCGGCATTGGAGGTTGATGTCGCGGTGACTCCTCTCTATCTGTCGACTTCGACGTCGTTGATCCGCGGCTCTCTCGGTCGCGTTGTTGTGGGGCGTTCCGACGGCGGCGGCGACGACCGTAGGATCTTTCGAGAGGCGAGTATTTACACTCCGACACTCGGCCACGTTTTGAGCATTGGGCGCAGGGAGTCAATCCGTCGCATTTGTGCTTTGCTTCCTGGCAGCGGAGACAGGCTTTGGCGACTCGCTGTCGCGCTTCTTCTGTTACTTTGGGGCGAGGCATCGGGGCGGAGGACGGATAATGACTGAGGGATGGTTCGAGGAATATGAACGAGGCAGCTAACAAAGCTCCTAGTGATCGCCCGTAGAGGAAATCTATCTATTGCTTCCACTCGAAGAGAATAACAAGAGGATGATCGGCATTTACGGGATTTGAGCTTTACTTCGTAAGAAGAAGAGATAAGAAGGATCCAGCACGCTAACGCGAAAGATGAGCAATCTCCACACGGCATATCCAATCGGAGAAGTGCCAAATCCCCCAGACACCAAAACCTACGCCACCCCCGCATGACTCTCCTCCATTAGGTTGGGTTCAAAAAAGAGTCAATAAAAGATACTGATTGTGGCTGGAGTCACCCTCACCCGGGTCCAAGATATCGGGGATAAGTGATACATATCTTCTCTATCAAGTTAGGAGTTGGGCTCATTGAGGCACCGTGGATACAGAAAGGGCCAATAGAGCGCCAATTGCCCGGATTGCGTCGAGGAGGTCCTTATCTATTTCTCGATAGCTTCGCTTTAATCCTTGCAACTACTGAGCACGGACGATCTGAACGTATCCGGTACGTATCCGGTGAAATGCCAAGCCCAGGCGATTGTGGACTTGGCCTACCTCGGTACTTTGTAGTTTCACGGAGTTGAAAACACTGAGATCCCGCGCTGTCAGAGCAGATCTTAGATTCTTATTTTTACCACTAAGATATCCTGAAAACGAATAAATAAGAAATTAAAGAAAAGGGGGTTTGGAAACACCGGGAAACTAGCTTGATAATAGCTTTGAAGAAGCGGCCTGATAAGATGAAATGAACCTCGAGGAGCTTCAAAACGAGAAGGGGGAGTTCCAATCTCATTGAAGCTGCCTCTTCTAGCGACTGGGATCTGGACATCCAGGAGCTAAGTGAGTCACTCTGTGTTTCTTGATAGCCAGACCTCTTATCGCACTGCACCACTTCGCCATCGCAATGTGTATCCAATCTGCCATGTTTCTACTTCTCCGAGAGATTCACAATCTCCAGAAGAAGTCCGGACGCTTCCAGTCAAGATCTTCAATCTGACTCTGTGTTAGAACATCCAGTTCTCGCGCACTATCACGCCTCTTCCTCTTCCCGTTGTCGATCCTGACCCACACAAACATTGCCATTGCCAACACAAGAACTGTCGAGGATGTTGCCAGGTTTAGTCCATTTCCAATCTTGTAATCGGGACTGTCCCAAGGAAGAAAGCTCCAACCGGACACTAGCCCACCAATGTTCCCAAGCATGACAGTTGTTGCAATAGCCGCACCTCTGGCCGTATCGCTGATGACGTTGGCGCTTACCTGGCCATTCGCCAAGGGCGCAAACGGGAAGACCGACAAAGCAACTAGGAAAGTCGCACCGTAGCGTACCATTGGCTCGTGGGAGGCCAGGAACATAATGTATCCGACCATGGTGATGGGTGCACAGATGGCGAAAAAGATGTGCCGCTTATCGAAGCGCCAGCTCAGAAGTGGGAAGAGCAACGTGAAGAAGGCGCCGACGATATAAGGCGGAACAGTTTGTAGCTGTAAGCGAACGACACTGGCATCCTTATAGATTGTCGCCACGATAGTGGGTAGGAAGAAGGCGAGACCCTGGACAGTAACGTTGTTGAGAAGGAATATGGCAGCCGTTCCAAGTGTTATAGGGTTGAAAATTCCCTTGAACATCTTGGCTGAATCAATCTTATCGAGCATCTCTGTGGTGCCCACTCTTTCAGCCTTGACTCGCTCCACAGCGAGAATCTTTTCCTCCTCGGAAAGCCAGCGGGCCGTTTCCGGCCGATCGGTCAATGTGAGAAGTCCCAGCAATCCAAGGCCAATAGTGACAATGCCCTCGATAGCAAATATCATCCGCCAGGTGTGTAGGCCTCCGAACCTATCGAGTTTGAGGATGGCAGAGGCAAGGAGACCACCGAATGCACCTGCCAGGGGTGACATGACGATGTAGAGTGAGATACGGAAGGCGAGCTCGGCACGCCGGTACCACCTAGATAGATAGTATGCCATTCCAGGCATCATTCCAGCTTCAAAAACACCAAGGATGAACCTGACTCCCGAGGCCTGAGGAACGGTATGAACCCACGCAGTTCCGAGGGAGGCAACGCCGAAGAGGATGGTGGTCAGCGGTATGAACCATCCCGGCCCCATGTACTTGCACAGCATGGTGGTGGGAATCTCAAAGACGATGTAGGATATATAGAAAGAGGTAATGATGATGTTGTAGTCGTACCCCTTCATGTGTAAATCCTTATCCATGCCCGCGATTTTGGCGTTACCTGCGAGGTTGGTGGCTCTGATATTAGCACCGTAATACAATTAACGGAAGAGGAAAGCGTGCGATCGACGAACCGAGATTTGCACGATCAATGAAACAGAACAAGTACAGAAGTGCTACAGTAGGCATGATCGCGAGGTCTATCTTGAGACGGAGTTTTCTTTCCACTGAAGGTTCAATGTGCATCGTAGACTGGCTAGATCTGTACGTTGGATAAGCTGGTCAGTACCTCTATGCTCTATGCTAGCAGATGGAAACTAGAAAATAAGAAATATGAGAAGTGGACTTACTTGTCAGTACATGCAGCCATATTAGGCGAGGCACCTTGCCCAATGCCCTCCTCCTGAAAGCCGGGCTTTTCGAGATCCATGGTGGAAAGATGCTTCTCGGTCGCGATGATTGGACCGACTGGGTTTGGGAAGAAAAAGATTGAGGTGCAAAGGATCTGGAACCGCCTCGATTTTATAGAAGGTGAGGAAGCAAGTAGGGCATGAGGTTGTTGAAGGAGGAGGTGGAACGTTTATGTAGACGCCAAAGTTGGCAGAGAGCGTTGTATCAACGAGATATGGAGCCTATGCAATTACCAAGCTATCTTTTACGCTAGCCCATCTTTAGACAACATCCTAATTACCCAAGAGATTCAAGATAAGATGTTCAACTGAACAAAGCTTTCAAAAACCTGGGGATGGACATTATGCGTCACCTTCTGGCTTACAACAGTCGCAGGGATGCAGGAGTGGAGTGTGGGGTAGAGGTTTAAACAGGAAGACTTACCAACCCTGTCGAGTAACTCTGGTCGTTTTCAACGTTTCCAATTGGTAATCAGACAAGGAAAGCATCTATAAATGGAGGCATGAGGGGTAGAAGCTAGTCATGGAACCTTTACCAAAAGGAGCGAAGAAATAACGAGGTTGGTGGTAGGAAGGCGAAGCGGATAGTCCAACAACACCGGATAGATGCCGCAGACCGGATAGACTTTGCCTGCCATACTGCTCGGATACGTCCCACGACATCGGATAGATTTCATTACATCGGATATGCATATTCTCTATAACAGGCGAGTAAAATATCTCCGTGGTTTCAAATGCACAGCGTCTATCTGTGCATTTATCTCAAATAAGTAAAGGCTGGACGGGGAAGGAAGATAAGAAGTCAGTGGAAGGGAAAGGATCTATTTCGCCGAGCCATAATTTATTTCAAAAATGACCGCATTGTGAAATTGAAGCTATCCAACCAGCCAGATGGAGCAACTGCGCTCCTGCGGTACCAGAACTGGTAATATTGGTACCGGGAGCGATGATGCCCGATGATTCCACTGAGATCGAATAGAAGCATCGATATTTTTTCTATTCCTTGAGTTAACTTAAACAATTCGATATCAAAAAGGTACCTCAAAGCACCTTCTTCTCACTGAGCCAGGGGCTGAACAAACATGTGCTCATGCTATGCCATGAATCATTGACAAGGATGTTCCCATGTGAGACCATGTTTTATCACTTGGTATCGCACCAACCCACCCATTACATCACCATCCTATGGATATATCCAATCTATCCAGTATCACCTACCACTCTGGGAACTTCACAGCTTTCGAGGGAAGTTTGAGGTTTTCCCTTACAGTCCGGATCTTTGATCTGATGCCAGGTTAGGCTGTCTGTGTTCTTCTGTAGTATCTCGCCACTTCTTCTTCAGAAGCAACGTCGACAAGGCTGCTAAGTCAAACCGGTTTCCGATCTTGTGATTGTCTCGAAGCAGAAAGCTCTATCCAGACATCAGCACCTAATCTAGAGATTCACTACCCACTAGAGGAATATGGTATATTCTTCCGGCAGTAGCCGTCACAGAGGCTCCTTCCGACATCAGTCATGGTTTTTTTGACCTAACTAAATCCGAGAGAATTCACATTTAATATTTAAACTAGAAATTAGCTTTGAAAACAATCGAACTCCTCTGCCGCACGATAATATTCTTCTCAACATCGCTCTTTTGCAGGACTGGCGCCTGCTTGTCCTTCCACTATTACCATTCACACACCAAGAAAAATATCATCATGGACCTGAGAGGAGCCTCGCAGCATTTCTGCAGATCAATGTGGGAAACGCAGAATTGATCACTCCACTGCAAACATTCCTCACCACGATAGCCAAGCCTGTGATTCCGGCTCTCGATTACATCACCGATGTCGAAGAACGCCTCGAATTATGCCAGGACCTGCAACTTCTCCTCCAGGAGCATTTGGATCTAAACTCCGTTCTTTGGAGCCTCTGCATGCTAGCGCCCATTCAGGGGCTGAGGGACGGACGAGCTTGCCTTCGAACGGTTGATCGAAGTCAGGGACGACTGAACATTCTCGCATTCCGTACGGCGATCCTGGACGCAGAGTCTTTATTGAAGATTTGTACTTTACCCTATTCGCGCCACTGTTTAGGCTGATTTGCAGCTAACTTCCTGATCCTCAGTCTTAACCAAGCACAAAGACCCGTTAATCCTAAATCCACGTCCATACTCCACGGGGAACCTCACAGAGTCCGATAAGGTAACGTCGTCTTTTTTATAAAAGAAGGAATAAGTAAAAAGAGACTGGAACGCATAGAATAGCTAATTGTAGTGATATTCTAGTGCCGGATGGGAGATAAACGCTGCATATTGTCGGGAGCCGCCAACCCCGAAGTATGTCACATAATTCCGTTCAGCGCCATCAAAAGGCGGAAGTACGCTGGGCAAGCTCTCGAGGCCGTTCTCGTATGCTTTTAGGACAATGAAAAGTACCTCAAGCGTTTACAAGCTTTGCTTGCGAACGATTCTCACACGACAGATACACCACAAAATATGGTCTGTCTCAGTCCTCTGCTCCACGACTGGTGGAGCAGAGCTTATTTTGCCCTTGAACCATACGAAAAGCTGCAAAAAGGCGTCAGGGTTCGTTTCCGGTGGCTGAAGAAGACGTCGCTTACGGTCCATGATCGGATAGAGGACCTCGTGATAGACTCCAGGTCTCGCCTACTTTGGCCACAAGACGAGGGCGTCATCGGCATCAGAGACTTATCGTCAGGCCACTCTCTGCTTGACGGGACTATATTCGACCTCACCTCTGATGATATAGAAACTGCAGTCTCATACGACCTTGTCAAACTACAGTGGGACCTCCTGCGGATGGCGGCGCTCTCTGGGGCTGTTGACGCGGTCAATGACCAGTCCAGGAATCCCAATAAAATCATGCTGGAGTTAGAGCTGGAGGAAGCGACTGATGATGATTAGGCACTTGTCCTACGGCGCAGCGGATCAATCGCCAGGAGATCTTCATTCCGGACGCCCTCTTCACAGAGCCAGAGAAGGCTACACTGTTCCAAGAGACGAAAGTGAAGGACAGTATATTATCGTGGTCGCTCCCGTTTAGTCTACAACCGAGCACAGGAAAATTACCTCCCGTATAATGTTGTCAGATATCCTAAACCCCTGACCGAGAGAAGCAAGGATTGAAGAAAGAAAACTGGAAGTCAATCAATCACTAGAGTTACGTCTCGAGCGTACTACGTTCAACGTTTTCTGCTCTGCACTTTCACACCAAACTTTGCCCACTTTCCTCTAGACAGCTGGCCGTCATAAATGGATGTAGGCTCTTCTAATAAGTAATAATAAGACATCTTTTAATCATCAACCAAGGGTGCGTATTCAAACGAGATATGCGATGACTCTGTGTGTGATGTGTGCACCTCAAGGCGGAACGCGGGAAACAGAGGTACGGACCATTGCGAGGTCTTTTTCAAGCCACCTGGAGCGGGAATGTTGTCCTCGAATTATTTTCAAATTTCGGGGGAAAGAACTGTGACAGTCTGTGACACTCTAAGCAGGCCGGCTTTCAACCGCGTCGTAGTGTCTTAAAGTCAATGAACGCGGGAAGCACAACCGGCAGAGGTTGCTCATTAGCCTCCGACAAGATGAAAGCTAAGACAATGACTGCTGACTCCAGTATGCATTAATGGATAGATCCCGCACCCCGGGCGGACTCCAGGACTCAGTCAGATAGATTCCACCTTACTGGATACGGATATGTCCAGCAACACGCCATAGGTACCGTGGCTAGCCAACTGTAAAATGTGAAGCCCTCATTCCTATCAACGTCGAGTGCATTGGTAATAAAGGGTGGAAAGATGATAAGAAGAAATTGGAAATAAGCTATCCGTATCAACCTAGTTGATTTGAAGATGCAGCATTGTCCAGAAACCAGAGGGCTATCACGGATATAACAGGATTAAAACACGAGGGCAAAAGCATTAGCGATGTGGGATGTATTTCTGGATAGGCCCTATCGATCGCTAGCCGCCTACCAACTTAAAGAGACATGGGCTGTGGTTCTCCTGGCTTGGCATTGTAGGAAATACGCCCAGCCGGAAGGAAAAACAATGCCACCAAGGCACCCTTGCGCACCTGGGGATAGTGGTGTGTGCCAGGCCCCGGGGAAGTCCACCCAGCACCTTGCCAACCCTGCATTCCCTTCAACTCCGCACCCTCGTCGATCTGGACCACGCAGTTTATCTCACCGTAAGGATGAGCGTGGTACTGACCAGAGTATTCCTCCTGGCTGTCCATGAAGACGGTCGTGATGCTACAGTACCTCGTCTGCGCTGTGGGCACAGTGATCCTTCCTCTGCGATACTTGGGCCCGTCGAGCTCCGTCTCTGCCACCCATCCCTCATTGAGTCCTTGCCGGATGTACAAGCAGAAATCGTCGTAGTATGGGTTTCCGGGGCCATATTCTCTGTTAAGTCTCGCTTCTAGATCTTTTCCTGGGGTGCTAGATCATGGCGAGCGTCAGAATAGACGGTCATTCGTCCTCACTGGTGGCCACCCCGAAGAAAAGAAAAGGAGTAAAAGAGTCTAAGAAAAAGAGAAAAAGAGAAAAAGAGAAAAAACAAAGGGATGAGAATGAGAAACTCACAGGTCTTGCACCTCATTTAAAAACTCAGCGCACCGCGCAACAAACTTTTGGGCCGTGGGCCACTTGGAAATTTCCAAAACGCCGGATTTGTCGACGGCCATGTTCGTGTTTGTTGCTCGGATTTTCGAAATTTTCAGATCAATAGATGCGATTGAGGAAGATTTGAGCGCCAGCCCACAGCCGTTCCAGGATAGGAGGAGGCCTGAGGGGTTCATATGTCAAGGAAATTGAACGAGTGAAATCGGGCCGAAGTTTATCTTCCACCAAGGCCGGTTCACTTGCCGATGTACGTATCCGGTACGGAGCCGATTTGAAATGTAACCGGCGGAGACTTCACCTCTTGCAGCTTTCGTGCTTCTCTCATCCGGCCAAGGGCCCAAGCTACCCTCTTTCCCATTCTGCACCTAATCTCTAGTGCATGCACAAGTGTGCTCGAATGTGCCGCTCGTTTGTAGTAAAAAGGGAAAGAGAATGGAATGATCCTCGACAGGACCTGTTGGTTTCCTCGGTACTGAGGTTTAGTAGACAACAACACCCACCCCATTAAGCCGATTGACTTCCCGACCGGAAAGAAATCTCTCGAGTCCAACAATTCCTATCCGCTAATCCAGCCTTGCTTCTCAATATATTTATGGCCTTCCGCCATGTGGTTAATTGGATCTCTACATCATCGCACGCTTAAAGACACCGAGCAAGCGCCCCCTTCTCACCTTGAGCGGATTCCATCTCGTACTGGATAGCGACGCTCAATCTTTCGAACGCACGTTACGACACATCCTTATGTTCATTTGTCCTCTTCTTTTCGCATTCTCCTGAACAAGACACAGCACTAAGACTGTCTTCTATTTTCATTCTCCCTCCTTCTCCCTCTATCTCCCCTCGGCAATCGATAGCATGGATCGCGTTGATCTCCTCATCGTCGGAGCTGGTATGTGTCTTTTCTACCACAACTTCCCTCCAGAGTGGTGTCTTTCATAGCTTCTAACTCCGTGTACTTCTGTACTTCTTAAACAACAGGCTGGCATGGACTGGTCATGGCCAAGACTTACATCGAGACCCATCCGGAGGCTAGCGTCCTGATTCTTGATTACGGCGAGTCGATTGGTGGGACCTGGGCTGAGGAAAGACTGTATCCCGGGCTAAAGACGAACAACGTCGTGGGCACCTTCGAATTCAGCGATTTTCCACTGACTCCCAAACTATATGGCCTTGAACCGGGACAACATATCCCCGGAACCGTCGTTCATAAGTACCTGTGCGACTTTTCGAAGCACTACGACTTGGAGTCCCGTATCCGCCTGAGAACAAAGGTTGACACCGCCACGCTCTTGCCGAGTGGGTTGTGGCAGATCGGCTATTCTACGTCCCCTTCACCGTCGGCTGGAACGGAGAGGTCGAATATGGAACCCGCAACGGGCCGTGGGGAGGTTCTTGCCTCAAAATTGGTCCTGGCCACGGGGCTCAGCTCGCAACCGTTCATGCCTCCTCTCCCAGGACGAGAAACCTTCAAGGGTCACATCTTCCACGCAAAGGATTTCAAATCTCGTGCTGAGGATATAGCATCATCGAAGACTGTCGTCGTGGTCGGAGGAAACAAGTCTGCCTGGGATGTCTGCTATACCTCCGCCGCTCGCTTCGGTGCCAACGCTCATATGGTTATGCGCCGCTCAGGAGGTGGCCCAAGCTGGGTGTGGCCAGCTAAGTTCCCGGGATTCTTCACTACGCTTGCTAGTCTCTCGTCGACACGCCTAGTATCCTGGCTGGATCCCAGCCCGTTCAGCCCTTCTGGAAAGACCATGAGAGCCATCATGAATCGCTCATGGGTGGGCCAGAAATTGATATCGCTATTCTGGAACCACCTTGACTCAAAGGTGGTATCTTTCAACGAATACGATGGCCATCCACGCACTAAGAATCTGAAACCTTGGACATCAACGTACTGGATGGGCAACTCGCTCAGCATCCACAATTACGAAACGCGTTGGTTTGATCTGGCTAAGGATGGAAAGATCACTGCTCATGCTGCCGAGGTAGTCTCTCTATCGGAAGGAACTGTCCAACTGTCTGACGGGACATCTATAAAGGCCGATGCCATAGTCTGCTGTACCGGGTGGGAGGCTAAACCAAACATAAAGTTCCTCCCGGAGGACGTTGCAACCAGGATCGGATTCCCGGGAGAACTGCCTTCGGATCCATCCCTCGAAGCTCAGGTGCGCGAAGAGGTCTGGAAGTCAGCCCCAATATTGAGGCGGGAGCCGATTCGAAACCTTCCCGTGTCCCTGAATGCGGAAACTTTGCCGTCTAAGAAAGAGAAGAACGAGTCCTCGCCGTATCGCCTCTATCGATTTGTCGTCCCTTACCACCATGAATTTATTCGGCGGAAAAATTTGGCAATCATCGGCGCACACATCACTATCCACACCGCGATCCTCTCCCAAGCTCAAGCGCTGTGGATCACATCTTACTTTGACGGAAAGATCCCGCACTTGGCAAGATACAACAAGGAAGCCGACTACGATAAGATCAAGCATGATACTTTCTATCACACTGAGTTCGAGCGGATCCGTCGTCCAAGAGAGACGGGTGGTGCGGGGGAACGATACCCCGATCTCGTAGTGGATAGCATTCCGTACACGGATATGCTTCTTTCAGATATGGGCCTGGCGTATCATAGAAAGCAAAGCCTGTACAAGGAGATCATGGAAGCGTACCGAGTCTCGGATTACAAAGGCCTTGTTAACGAGTGGATCGAGCTACACTCTTGAAGCGCTATTGCAGGCTAGATCAGGGTGCCGGAAAGTAGTTTGATCCATATAAGTATAACCTAGAAATATAATTAGATTTTGTGTCTTCTTCCTTGAAAATAGAAAAAAATTATTGTTGCAGCAATCGTGATATTAGTTCCCTAAGACTTGACTGGATGCAAGTGTCACGAGGCACGTTGAGGCAGGTAACAGATCAGTCCGTCATTGCTCAAATTGAGATCGACGGTAGAGCCTATTGAAACTGAGATGATTGGCGTAAAAAAATATCCTGAGCATACATCGCTAGTGACTCGAAACGAGTCTTACAAGCAAGACTGGAGGTAGAACCGGAGACGAGGGGGAAAGGTCACAACAGAAATCTAGAAAGGCCTAGAAACTGGCTACCGAAAAGTGTGCTACAATCAATATCTCCGAGGGAGACAAAAAACTGGGATGAAATAAATCAACGAGTAATTGGGGGTCCGTGGTGTGAGGTTAGAGAAAATACTCGAGGAGAAAATCACCCGATTCCAAGTCTAGGCACGTCGACTACTGAAGGAACAGGTTTTCGCGCAGCGAGAATCAAGACACGAAAGAAGCACACTCAAGGCAAGCAGATCTCGACAAGGGGCCCTGTTAAAATCCATTTGAGTCAGCCTACCATGATATTGGACTTAACCTTGGAAAGATTTGGGCAAGAGTCTAGCTAACATGAAGTTCGTCTCGTTTATAAGAAAGGGTTGGGTCGACCATAGAGAATGGGGGAGGTTAATTCTGATAGGGTCTGTCTATTCCTCCCGGTGTATAAAAGAGTCGAAGAATTGATTCAAAGCTAAACTTTGGATGGGATGATGAAAGAGAGGATTGAGGCCCCGCATCAGGTAGTTCCTCCTCAACCAACGACTATTTCAACTACATGTCCATCGCCCCTGCATCATGAATCTTCGGGCTGATTTAAATTTCCTTTCCTCTAATTGTCCTTCATGCTATCACTACCCCAGAGCGGGGCCCCCTGGTAAAGAACAGCGTTTCCGTCGTTCTGCACTGTCAGCACGACAGTGGTCCCCCCGTTGTCGAGGCTAGTCCCAGAGCTCCAGATGGGTTCGTCGCGATTGTCACTAGAACGAAATTCGTCAGTCAAAACGGTAGCCTTCGAAGATGAAAGAAGACGGCAGCATAGCTACAGGGCGAGTACAGGGACATTGAATAGGGGAGAGGGGTGGAGAGAAGTTGGAATTAACCACTTACTAAATCACCAAGTTGCCATCATCTTGCATCTTGAGACCCTTTACATCCCAGACCTGCTTTTCCGAGCTTTGGTATTTGCATTTGTTGTCCCAGTAAAGGGCAAGCTTGCCATCTAGCTGCATCTTCAACTGGGTGTCCCCATCGGGGCTAACGAGACACTGGCCGGGGTAGAGCCATTCGCCGTTACCAAGAGTGCTGTGTGACATATTGAATTTGGAGGGCTATATATCTTCGAGGGCTGGAGTGTTGTGAAAGTGTTGTGAGAAGGATTTTGAAGCTCGTCGAGGAACTCGCTGCTGTCTTTATATACTGCAAACCGGCCAGCAGGGGGCCTCATAAATCTCTCTTTTCAATGAGAGCTCTTACAACTAGTTAGTAGTCTTGCAGCTTCAATTGGGGCAGCTCAGAGTCCTCCATTCAATTCTCTCACCCCGTAACCTGGCCATAGACATCGGCGTTCTGCGACCGTCCCCGCATTAGTCGCCCTCGCCAGCCAGCCACACTCTCGTCGTCAGAGTCGAGACGGGGTTGAGGTGCAGAAGCAGGCTTCTTATGTGGAGCACAGATACTCGTCGCAGCTCGTATGCGGGCTGCTGCATGAAAGCATGCGGGAGCATAAAGTAGATTCAAGCGCCTAGGTATCTAGATCTAAGGATATAGGAAACGTATCACTGCCACCCTGGAAGACCATTATGACGTCTCCCAGCAATCTCGAGGCAGAAAAGCCAGGAGGGTCCCGGATCCCGGATCACCACGCACACGTAGCGAGAATCTGCTCTTGGCTGCAAGTCGGGAACCTGCAAGAAGCGGGTAGCGTGAAGATAACCGACAATGAGCAAGGAAGATTCACCCATTTAATTATGATAGACCCACTGGTTAAGGTGGAACTCTGCTTTTTTTTTTTTTTTTTTTTTTTTTTTTTTTTTTTTTTTTTTTTTTTTTTCCTTTTTTTTTTTTTTTTTTTTTTTCCATGGCTCGAAAGAGGAGTGTTTTCTCATCTCCAAACTGGTAATAAGGCAGAGCAAGTGTTATTCATGCTCTACCTAACTCAGGTTGGAACGATTCGGGGACCTATCAT
>SJVG01000676.1:0-21024 GCA_034774675.1 Scedosporium minutisporum
TCTATCATTTATGCTGTCTGCGGGAACGGCAAGCACAAGAAGCTAGTTTACATTGGGTTTGATCCATCTGTCAAATTATACCACGTCGAGTCCTATTACGGGGGGGAAGAAGACCGGGTGCAGCGGCGGCAGGCTTGCGATACCCGGATGAACGGGTGGGCGTATTTGGCTGGCTGTAGGGAGCCAACCAATTCGAGAAGAGGATTCCACTTTTTCAAGAAGCTGCAGCCAAGACCTCCTGTTGGTTCCGTCAAGAACGTCGGCTGGGGTCGAACGAGCGGAGGATCAGGGGAAGGGTGAGCGGGACTGATCGGGAGTTGTGACACTTCGGTATGAATGACATACGCGTGTGGACCGAAATGCTGTAATTTCTAAGCCGAGGTGGAGGCATTCTCGGCCCCTTCCGCCGTTTTCGACCCCTCAATTTATACCACCCACCCTTGGAAACATCTTGCAGGCTCAAGAACTAATCGGGTTCGTGTAGGACAGACAACCGCATTGAGCTCCCAGCCGTTCAATATCGCAGATGCCACTTCCCCCTTGCTAGCAAAAAGAACGCCTTCTCCCACTTCCACTGTGAAGAATGTTCTCTGAGGGCCTCGCGTGAGTAGAACCTTGCGACAAAGTATAGGTATGTGAACCTCCACCGACGTCACAAAGCCGATAGGAATCGAGTCCCTGAATATAGCCCGCTTGCCATCATCGCTGGACCAATTTTCTCCATCCCATCGATATAGCCGACTCTCATTATTGAAGGTCGCCTTTACTCCCTTGACGGTGCCCGTTACGGCTTGTATTTTGAAGGTATCCGACTCCGTGTCCTCATTCCCGTCCCAGTTGAGATCACGGACGCAGCGATCTGTGTCTGGCGAAGGGACGGCTATCGTGGAAATAATTGAGCCTGTATTCTCCGGCTCGGCTCCTTCGGAGCGAGGTCGGAGATCATCACCTCTCAAAGACATAAGAAGAGTAGCCGCATCGTCCATGTCCTTGTTTGTTCCCTGTGTGTTCTGAGGGCCTACGGGTCCCGTCGGTGGTGGTCCTGGGCAGATGTGTAGACTCTTGACGCCAGGGTCGTGAGTGTTCTGGAATCGTGGTTAGTATGAGGCCAAAATCGGGTTTTCGAAGACTACCTACGGGCAGCGGGTAAGAGGCCATCATGGATAGCTTCGAGGAGAGATAGCGGGCTGCGATCTCCGACGTTTCCAGGACAGGCATGTCTCGTCCGGATGCCTTCTTTTGAAAAGGAGGATCCATTTGTATTGGAAAGCGTGCTATCCAGAAGGAGGATAGATATTTCGGTCAGGTGGAGACTGGTAACGAAGACAGTAAGGGTACTAGAAGGGAGCGTTAAGTGAACAGGAAGGATGTGAGAGTTATGTGTGGTGGGGAAAAGAAGATGAAGAGAGAAACATGGGAACAGCGGATGCTCCCAGCTTAAGTAGTTTACGCACAGCCGGAGTGGCCAGGATGGGCGGCCACCCGCCCCACCAATTTATCGGCGGAAAAGGGATCCTCTGGCGGTAGATATAACAGATGGAGCGGTCGGAAGTTGGAGAGGACGCGCTCTAGACGACGAAGGCGAAGCCGCCTGGGGCAGCGAGGACTGACGGCCTTAGAAGCGGTTGACGCAGGGAACAATGATAAGAGAGTTTGTGGCATGCGTTGGTGGTAAACGAACATAAAAACAACGATGGAAGTTTTCCGTTTCTTACTGAACATTGCAAGACGTACCCGAGCAGCCTGTTGTCAGAAGTAGCCAGGAGAGGGTAAGATGATGAAGGAGAGAGAGGAAGGAAGGAAGAGGAATGGGGAGGTGTGGGAAAGAGGAGGTTTAAATACTCCTTAGGTCTTAAGACCAGCGCCGGAAACATGCCCGTATGCGGCACCCAGGAGTAGGAAAGCCGCCAAAGGAGAAACGCTCTTCCTGAGATAGTATTATGTATTTACCTTATAGCCCATCACATGAAGGCACAGTTTTTCTCACAGGTGGGCATATTTGACTGACTGCAGGGAGCCAAGCGATTAGCGGAGAGCATTCCATTTTTCCAAGCTAGAAATTGGCAGAGTTGGTATAAGAATAAATCATTGATTTCTACTTCCCTAGGAAACTCGGATTTTTACATTGTGCCTCCAAATACCTCCGCTACCTTCCATAGAGCGAATCCTGTGGCATACGGTCTGCTCCTCCTTGCTGCACTGATTCGGTAGCAGGTGGTGGGTTGGCTATAAGGTGTTACTCATTGTTGATATCAGCGACACTTCAGGTATAACTTACATGGATGACGGCTTTCTAGCGAAGAATTCAGCGGGACTGTGTGGTTTGGTATTTGGGGATATAGATCGCCCAGTGTTTGGCTGCCTTGTGTTTGGGGATATGAATGGCCTGTTGGCTGAGGATGTGTTTGGGGATATTGATTATTTGGGGATGTGTTTGGCAATATGGGTTGCTTGTTGGTATTTGGGGATGTGTTTGAGGATATGGATGATCTGTTGGCATTTGGGGATGCGATTGGGGATGAATGGCTTGTTGTTTGGGGCTGCTGGGTGTGAGGACTGTAGTGGATGAACTGGAAGCCAAGCTTCCTCTTCATCAATGTGCGCTACATGTAGCTTGCTGCTTGGAATGTGGCAATTGTTGCTAAGAATGTAGATTGTCAGTAAGTTCCGCAGAAGGATGGTTGGAATTGCCCACAGAACTTACCCTTCGTGCTTTAGGCTTCACTCTGGTCTGTTCTTTATGGGCTGAATTTTCGGGGCACGTTCGAAATACACGGAGCCAAGAGGGAGATGGCTTTAAAGTGATCTTGGTTCCGGGAGGAGGGAGAAACACCGGCAAGATATCCATCGCTTACAGGCCAGGCCCAGGTTTACCGGCATCCCCGAACTGGAATCAGTAGCTGCCCAGATTCCTTCTGGATACGGGTGGTATTCACCAGCCCACACTTTCCCCCTGCACTCAGATCTGCAAAGTACACATCTCGTACGAGAAGACTTGGCCCCCTTATTCGAAAATAGACCCCCACCTCTCTGTCTCACTTATAACCATCCATGGTGATATGTTTACCACTTCGTATGTGTTTAGAAAGGGTTTGCGTGTTATCCTGAGAACCCCGAAGCGGGCATGCTGCAGGATCCTGGTTGTGGGGCTTGATCGGCGCGGGGTGGGATGTCAGATACATTATGAATTAGGAAAAGCCTAATTTTAACGTGCACTGCGCTTTTAACTTTATTGCAATAAATATTCCCCTTTTTTCTATTTCGAGTAAGTTGACCCCTGTTCGTTGCACATGATGCAATGAATGTTCCCTTCCTTTTCCTTTTCGAGTAAGTTGACCCCTGTTCGTTGCACATGGTGCAATGAATGTTCCCTTCCTTTCCTTTTCGAGTAAGCTGACTCTAGTATCGTATGAAGTTCCCTGTCTTCGAATGTCGATCATGTGATCATTCTATTTTCAACCCGAATCATCAAGATATGAATAATTAAACATTCCTTCATGATTGGCTCGATGTTCATTATCTTAGTTGCTATCCATTCGTCTCCAATTTTCCTGATCATGTTTATGCCTGATATTTCAGGTTCCATGGTGGCGCAATTCAAGAGTTGGAAGAATATTTATCCGAAATATATCCGGTCACGGGATTAAGACTCTCTCCAATCAAGAACTCTCCTGCAACGTCCATCCATCCAGTAAAGTTCTTGCTCCACAGGATTAATGCCTAATATCTATTGCCACGAACATTCCAGCCTGACCAGGTATGCCCATTTAATATTCCACAGATTAGAAATGACGGATGCCAACTTTAAACAAAGTCCGATCACCTAAAGCTACGAAGTTACGAACTTTCTCTCGAGGCCCCTTCGCAAGAGTCAAGGCGAGATAGGACTAAGTCCTTCTAATTAAGATGGTGGAGCAAGGTGGGAAAGAAAAGACAGTGACGGCGGATGACTTAGTGCGTATCGAAGCCCCTGATGTGGATATAGCCTCTAACAGTCGTAGCGCAAGCGTTGGAGATCGCTACCCGATGATGATGCATCTTTCGAAAATATCCCTCGGAAACAAGTTCGTTACATTACAGCGACAGATCACGCGAGGACATTTTTCTTTCATGAATGCACAGATATTAGTTTCCAGGACGAAAATGGGAGCAATATTTGGTCTATAACCGGTTCTGGGAAAATTGAGGTACCTGCGAGAGTGGGCATTTACATTTTCGAAGGGAAGAGCGACGAGAGGTAGTCAGTTGCTATCATCTAAAGCGCTAGCTATACCAATCCCATCGTGAAAGCTAGTACGAATATAAAGAATACCGTGATCGGGATCCTTGCAAGACTGTTTCATCATTAGGCAATTTGTACTGTCAAAGAATTGACGCTGCATTTCCCGCTTCCGGAAGTTGCTTGTCCACATTGCGGTGATCACGTCCGGCTTCAAGACTGAGGCAATTCGTAGACTGGAGGCCTGCCAAAATAATGTAGGATACTCGCTATCTTCTACATTGAGTTAGACATTTGCCCCAGCAGTCGGGACTTCCCACTTACCAATTTGTGCCATAGAACAAAATATGTCCCTCAACTGGCTGGCGTATCCGATCTCTATACAGAAAATACAGTCATGAAAATTCTGCCGGGGAAGCAATGCGTGTATGCACTCAGTCGAACTCTTGTCTTTGCGTTGAATCTGTCTTGGCGAAGCCCTCACGCTATTGTAAATCCTTTCACCAAAAATGGTCATAATATTCTCCAATTTAGATATGCGAAGCTCCCAGTACTTGGAACTATCAGCAGGGGCGATGGGAGGCGAAGAGCTCCTCATTCCCAACATCTCCTCTAACTCGAAGACTTCGCTTGGACCATTCTGTGAAGAATCCCTGTTCTGTATGGTTGCTTCCGACGGCGTGGAATTCGTACCCTGGTCGAACTTGGCGACTGTGTGGGATTGATTCCCCGTCTCAGGCTCGACCGGATATCCCGAGGAAGTCAGAAAATCATTTACGGCGCCGGGCGCAGCGTAAGGGAGGTCCTGCGAACAGGGCACCTCAACCGACCCGGTTTCATCAGCATGCGCAGCCACTAGAATCATGTCGATGGGATTCGTCCCAATTGTGTTATATCCTTCGACGTTACTGACGCTTCGAGGATCTGAGTCGGGTGTGAGTGGCTCGACATTGAGTGTACCGTGGTCGGAGCCAGCCTGAGAGCTCAGTAGGTCGACAATAGTGCTCAGTGAGGAGGATTGCTCGGCTGGCACAGCTCTCTCAACGCTGGCCTGTACTTGGCTAGCACCTATGATGGTTGTATTTGGTGCACTGCACTCATTCGCACGAGAGAGGAGGAGACTCGGGGCCGTGGAAGATTGGGACGGGGTATCGAGGGCAGTAGGATTCTGCTCTCGGACTCGTTCTAGTTCTGATCTGCAGGCTCGAATTTTGTCTTCGACGCGGGCGATGTTTTGGTCTATCGTCGTTTGCGACTTTTTGCCAACCTCGTCTCTCAGGGCCTTGAATCCGAGGATGATATCAGACTCAGCGTTGATAATGTCGTTTAGCATCGTCATCACCTTGTCGAGGTCTGCGCTTTGTGGTTTGGGAGGGGCGGTTTGGAGGCCTTCGAGGTTGACGGGTTGGGCAGCGGTATTTTGCAGAGGTGACCGCCGCTGGACTCGCGACACACTGTGCTGCGTCTTCCGTCGCTTGTTCGGCGCGGCGCCATAGCCGTAATCGTCCTGGGTTTTGACGCGAAAGACATCGTTGGTGCTAACAGTGGGGGTCGTGCTACCACGAACCTGCCCGGCGAGGGTAAGAGTCGTCCCGTTAAACACAAGATGAAACATCGATCCGGGCATAACGTTTTCCCACTCTTCGACTACTGTGGTAAGTAGCCTCTTGAGAATCGCGTCCGCCCTGCTGCAACACCTCACAGCAGCTTCGAGAATCCTGCGTGCTCTAAGAGCTTCAAGCACTTCTTTATGAATATCTTGTGTAAAAGAACGCTCCCATCTAGGCAACTATGTAAGAGGGAAATCATAAATAGGAAGAGGGGTGTCCATACGCGGTATCCGGAATATCTGGGGGAAGGGCAAGCAAAACGCCATTATTTCCTAGTCCTTTGGCGAGTGAATCGTAATGTCGGCCTGCCCGCTCCAATCCTTGAAAGCGGCTATCTGTCACTTCATTTTTGGCAGGTTTTTGCCTCAGATAAGCAAGCCATTCCTTATTATTTCGAGGAAAGGCTGCTCGCAGCCTACTGAGGAATACAAGTTGTATCCTTCGAAACCCCCGGGCTGAAGAACGTTTATCGAGCTGCTCGACGGAACAAGATAAATCCAGAGGCTGCCGCTTGGCGAACAGGTCATCGATATCTGGCTTGATTATCTCGGAATCAACATCTTCTTCAAGTTGGATAGGTTTATCTGACTGTCTGATCATGTCCAAACAGGTCGGTCTCTTCTTTTCGTCATCGCGAGGGCGGTCGACATGGTCGAGATCTTGTCTACTCCAGGTTTCGCCTGGCTTTTCGAAATCCTGCTGGCAGGTTAGCGGTGATCAACCTGTTCCAGGGGCGAGACCTGCCTCATTTGCGAACCTCTCCTTCGTGATACTGGGTGCCTCTGTCGAATTGATCGATATTGCTGCCTCCATACTGCGAACCGATGACAGTGAGCCTAAATGAGAACAATTGAGCGCATTTGTCGCTTATGTGCAACGAACAGAGGCCAGCTTACTCTAAAGGGAAAAAAAAGGGAACATTCATCGCACCATGTGCAACGAACAGGGGCCAGCTTCTTTGAAAGGAAAAAAAGGGAACATTCATTGCATCATGTGCAATGAATAGGGGTCGACTGACTCGAAAAGGAAAAGATGAGAGCTCACTATGGGTCCCGCTTCACCTAGGGTTGCAGTCGGCCCCCCACACATTTAGGCCAGAGTCGGTGCATGGCGCTAACACCGGCCCAGTCAGGTCATCTAATCCTTGAGAGAACAATCCCGAGGTGTGCACAGCATGGGACAACCCCGTACAGTATGTCTACGGGAAAAGCGATCCCAACTCCGAGTGTACCATCGACCGAGGATATGAAATTTCATGCTCCATGCCTTGCAATGGGACGAGTAGTCTGCCGTCACTCAATATTATCAACAGGCGTCGTCCTCGCCTGCGAGCAGCCCCTGCTAACTAATGTTATTGTCTGACTGCCCGCGCTCGGCGATCTCTCGACAATCGCGTCTCTGAGAGGTACAAATGCAACCAAAGCTGCACTTTCATCTGACTCGATCTCATCTCTCTCCGCATCGACGAGGCTGGCACGGTCGGACCAGCAAAACATCCTTACCTGCGCATTGCCGCCTTATTGTTCGCGGTCCATCGATTGTCTGTGTTCCTGAATATGCAGCCCTACCGCTGTGCCATAGTCACACTGGCCCTAAGTGCTGTTTTGGCACTGGTGTTCCTTTTCCGCACAGCGCTCACGCCGCCATGGTCTCTGAAACGGTTTAAAGAGGACCTGGAAGCCGCTGGGAGGCGTTTTTTTTTCCGTATCTTCCTCATTTACATATGCGCAGGCATTGGGCTCGTTGCTGCAGTCAACACTGCGAAGGAGTGCCTGCCTGTTGCACTCGGCGCAATAATCTTATCTAGCATCTCTCTTCAAGTAGGTTGTTATATGGTCCAGTCCCTAGACAAGTCCTAACATCTTGCAGTTTGATCTCATCGACGCCAGCTTCCCTGATCTTTCTTATTCTCGCTACCCAAAATTATTTAGACGCCTTGGTAGTTTTACACTTCTAGCTTCCACAGGTTGTTTTATCGCGGCAGTATGGGGTCAAGTATGGTTCGAGGTGGCCTTACTTGCAACACCTCTGGCTCATCTTTGGGTTTTCCTTGCAGTTTTACATTGGGGTCGAGATAGTAAAGAGGTAGAACTGCGTGTCCTGGGAGGACTTATAGGTGTGATACTTGTGGGATCGTCCGCCTTTGCCTTGGCCTCCTTGGCTACTACTTCCCCCAGAGAAGCAAATTTCCCAGTGCAGTGGTCAACCGTTATGTTTATTGCGGCGTGGAAGCGGGCTACAGCCATCTGGAAAGCTGTGTTCGCCGGCAAAAGTGTATCTCTTACAATGCATTGGCCACGGACTTACACACGAAGGTCTAGCACATCGAGCACATCGAGTGCATCGAGTGGGCTCGACATGTTTGGATATAAGTGGCCGGCGGCACCAGCCGCTTCTCTACCATCACTAAGTGGTAGAGCATCCTCGACGACATTTGAAAGCCGGGTTTGAATCTGTGAACTTGGGCTCTTGTGGGCTCCTGAATGGAAAGGATGATCTTCTTCTGTAACTAAGGAAAATCGAGGAAATAAAGTTGTGTACATATTGTTAGTATGTGAACAGTGCATAATTATATTCGCTTCCGGACCCGAGATTGGTATAATATAACCCAACTTCTTCCCACCCCAAGTAATTTTCATTCACTTACTTTTTAACACACTTGACATACTCGACACAACCGAGAACACACTCAACCGGACTAAATAACAATGTGCGAGTACATAGAGGTAAACTTGCCAATACCCTTACAATACTCCACCTACTGATGATCAAATAGCGACTACTCAAATGTGACCACTTACAGCACATTGTGCATAAGTGGTGCGACGACTACACCAAGACGGGAAGACGATGCCCGCTTAATGTGGTTCATTGGGAATATTGGGGGGATCGTGTCTGTGGTATGTCATGGTGACCAAGACTCCCAACATGTAACTGACCTTCCATTAGGCGAATGCCAACCACCTCGGGTGCTTCCCCCTGCATTGGAGGCAATGATCAGGCGTAACAAGACGGCAACTTTTTCCTCGCAAACCTGAATGCAGGCTCGATCAATGGGAGGAGCTTCAATTATCAGCTCGGCTGTTTCGAGCTCGCCTAAGCTCGTATCCCTTGTACTATTTGTGTGGAACCACTGGGATGGACTTGGTTGGTTGAATGTAGAGTTACTACAGGGGGGTGGATGGGGTCAGAAGCTGGGCAATAGAGGTACCGATACGTAGATATATGTATACTCGTACTATCTCGTTCCGGTACCTCGAAGCATGGGTCCAATGCAGTCTCCAAGCTTCAATGTACTACCGTTACATTCACCCTACTAGGTTATTTTTGGAGTACATGTTCCCAACCATGGTCTATTGCTGCAAGACCACTTACGCCCCACCCTCCTTGAGCAACTCTAGAATAAGTCCTATTATACCATTACCCCCAACAGACACCAGACACCATGTAATTATCAATACAAACAGCACAACCAGTACCTGGACCTGACGAACAAAACAATACCTCCATTGCCTCTTAATACTTTCCTGTTTCTCCGAGTCATCGCCGATCTACTTTTGCTTCGGAGCCTTTGCCTATTTCGTAATTCATAAATAATTTGCCGTATAAGTAGATACAGTAGAGCAGTAGGACATACCGAAAGGCAGCTTGAGTTCCTCAGTTTTTGTGTCTTCCTGTAATGGATGTATAGAAAGTCGTCGTCATCACTTGGGTCCCACTGATTCATGCGAAAGCGGTCTTCTAGAGGTTTTCCAGGCAAAGGTGGTTCATCCTCATCTGATGATGTGTCTGGGCTTGGTGGCATTTTGAGAATGTAGTGTAGAGGACTTGCTGTTTGCTGGATGGAGAGTGTATGTGATGATTTAATAAAGATCGCTTCGAGCATTTACTTCAGTTACTTCGTTCATCGAGTATGGGATCATATGACTTAATCCCCTTCCTGCTTGCTCCTCTTGCAGTCCAAGTGTCCACATCGGAGACGAAAAGCAAGTATGGTGTCATGTTTGGTAGGGTTCCTTCGAAGCCCCAGCTCTGAAGGCAGGACCAGTCCAACCCCTGGCCGCCGGGGTACGCAAGTAATATTCTCCAATCCGAAATCCTCAGCACCCGAAGACACGACCTCGGAAGGCGAATCATGACGATGAAACTGACAGGGTGCTCAAGGAGAAAAAGGGGATTCCCACAAGATGATGCGTCGTCGTCTACCGTTGTAGGAAACCAAGTCTTTGTATCAGTCCACGAGTCTGCTGTTGTTTCTATCATGGCGGGCAGAGTTGGGCATGGTCTTTGATGCTATGCTCTTGGACTGTTCGTACTGCTCATCATTTCCCGTAAGTATGCGTAGAGCTTGGGTCAACTTGGAGTGAACTCGACCAGGGGCAATGTATAGATACTGCAGGATGGGGAAATAGTATGTGGGGTCTGAGCATAAGCTCCCCGACTGAGGTTCTGATACTACCTGGGATGTGATGATGAGTGTTACTCTCCTGAATGGGTTGCCCTGCGTGGGCTGGCTTCTTCAAAAACAACGATTGAAGGATCTAGCCCCAGGTCATCTGTTTCTACTTCGTAGTTTGATATATCATCTTCTGATGGAAGGCCTCCTCCCAGCCGACGAATCCCCTCCCCCAAAGCATAAGTACATAGAACATATGTCACACACCAAACTGCTATCCAGTCATTCTCAACCCCCACCCGCATCTGAAGGTGGCGCCAACCACTCACACACTTACATCCCACCTACAAACGAGGCCGCACAGATACGACCTCAGAAACCGAGTCATTTCGAGAATAGCCGAGCCGGAGAAAAACTGCTTTTGAAAAGGAATACGGAGACGAGACAATCTGTCTAGAGACAGCACCTAGTGTAACATCTCGATGCTCAGAAAAGGGGGGAACATTGGGTAGAAGGGAAATACCATGCGTCAATGTGGGGGACAGACACAAAATCTATTCAAATAATCAGGACAACATGCATCCTCTCCAAGCCAAATAGTAAAAGT
Source organism: Scedosporium minutisporum (assembly GCA_034774675.1). Classification (NCBI taxonomy): domain Eukaryota; kingdom Fungi; phylum Ascomycota; class Sordariomycetes; order Microascales; family Microascaceae; genus Scedosporium; species Scedosporium minutisporum. Next base: position 10,833 of record SJVG01000676.1, read on the forward strand.
CGGTGCAATCTACTAAACTGTCATGTCAGTCCACAACAGCAGGTTGCATGGTTATGGCTTCGCTGTTGGTCCAAGCAGCTGTGGCGTCGACCCAAAACACAAAGTGCGACAAGGATCTGCTTGGATTCATTAAATTCACGCCCCTACTGGCGATCTCGGGTCTCCGGGGGTGGACATCCTTGCATTAGCGCCAGAATACTGGGATTCCTGACCAGCGGGGCCGGTTTGGAGGAGCCCATCCCTCATTCCTGGACGAGGCGAGCCTGCTCGCCGTCATTATCACATAAAGGGATGCCCATTGCCAGGTCAGTGCGTTCCTCGTTTTCTTCCGCAAACAACCAGGCGGAAAAACTCCTCCGTGAACCTCTCGCAACCTGCTAGAATTTTTCCTTCTTTCTTTTCTCTTTTCTTTTCTCCCCTCTTCTTATTTTCCATGAAGCTCCTCTCCTCTCCTCTCCGTCTTATTTTCATTATGCCCGACGCTGCTGTGCACACACCTGGCAATGATACCAAAGGGATTGAGGATAAGTGATGGCGGGTGCCATGCACTGCCACACATCGCCACAAATGACGCCGCATTACCTTTGCTTCTTGTCAAACCCCGCATTCCGTAGACGCGCGAAATTCGCGAATCGTCGCATCAACCGAACCCGAGCGACAATCGTCACCCCTCATTAAAAAGGAAAAAGAAAATCTCTTTTTTTCTTTTTCAAAAAAAAAAAGACTTTGAAAAACCGCCTGAAAATGGCTATAGTAAGTCTTCTTAACCTTATTATAATACATATAATATAGCTGCTAAGTTGTTTTCAGGGCGACAAGGCACTTATCGGAATCGATGAACCGATTCCAATCCACAAGTTCCTACCCGCTACTTTCGACCGAACGATACACTGGCAAGCTTGTTCACCTTTCGGATATGGCAAGATAGTGATTGGAAAGAATACAATACATCTTGATCTTATAAGATCGGGTGGAAGCAGCCCGGTGCCAGCAGACGCTGAAGTATGGGTGTTTCAAATGATTGTCAAATTTACCCCAGGTATCTCTGAGGGCTAGTATTCTACCCAGAGGTGATGGGGATTTGGCCCAGGCCTATTGTAGCCTTGACCATCATAGGGGAAATGGATCTCTAGCGAAAGTGTGTTTTCCCATTTTACAGGGACTCCTGTTGCCCTCAACAACTCCTGCTGGACAAGTCGGCGCTCGTTTGCATTAAGGTTCGGAAGATCGAAAGTCTGGCGCAGACGCCCAGCGTTGGTGTAAATATAAGACCTCGAAATAAATGTGAGCCCATCAGAATCCACCCAATGTGGCGATTTCCGGAGTGCATTCATGAAAAGTTGCAAGTGGCCATAAGTTGCCTCGATTTGAGAATTGGTTGTACCTGAACAGGCGAAGGTTGGGCCCTCTTCTTGGGAGATTGCTGGTACTGGGATGACCGTATTGCTCTGAGGCATGCTCGACTCGAGAGGTCTCGCATTCTCATATTGTGCTACTTCTGTAAGATGTCAGCAGGGGAACTTACGGGCCCGAGACTGGACTTACCGTAAATAAATTTTCGGGCCCAGTCCCGAGGACCATCCTCAGGAGCTGCTTTGAGGGTTTTGTAAATCGTGATCCAATAGAGATCCAACTCGCTCCCCGTAAGGCGGCGCAGCCTCGGAAGAATATATTCCTCTTGAAATTTAAAATCCTCACTAAAATAAACCCATTCTCTATTGCGCAAAATTTTGGTGAAGTGGACAAAGCAAGCTAAATCGACGTAACCCTGATGCATAATAGACGGCACAGTGTTTGAATCTGAATACCTCAGGTGGCAGGTCGTCCGAATAAGAGACCCCGTTTGAGCGTTCAAGGGCGGCCCCGTCCGAGAAAAAACGTCGTCGAACTTGTCCTCCCTTTGCCGTCTTACGGCCTCATCCGCCTGTGCTTGACTCTGAGAAAGCGTTCCTGACATGGGTGGATGATGATTTCGGGGATGTGTGGAGAGTGGGTTTGGGATCAAATTTTGATCGTTCACAGAAATAAAACCTCTCACTACTAAACCAAGTACCTTGTATACTACTAGCCAGGAAAGAGTTCCCTGTCGTTTAATACTGAACCAAGCATCTTGTATACTGCTAAGCCGGAAAGAGTAAAACCCCTCACTCTGATTTAATACTAAACCAAGTACCTTGTATACTCTTAGGAGTTCCCTGTCGTTTAATACTAAACCAGGTATCTTGTATACTGCTAATCCAGAAAGAGTAAAACCCCTCACTCTGATTTAATACTAAACCAAGTACCTTGTACACTCTTAAGAGTTCCCTGTCGTTTAATACTAAACCAAGTATCTTGTATACTACTAAGCCGGAAAGAGTAAAACCCCTCTCTTTCATTTAATACTAAACCAAGTACCTTGTACACTCTTAAGAGTTCCCTGTCGTTTAATACTAAACCAAGTATCTTGTATACTACTAAGCCGGAAAGAGTAAAACCCCTCTCTTTCATTTAATACTAAACTAAGTACCTTGTATACTCTTAGGAGTTCCCTGTCGTTTAATACTAAACCAGGTATCTTGTATACTGCTAATCCAGAAAGAGTAAAACCCCTCACTCTGATTTAATACTAAACCAAGTACCTTGTATACTCTTAAGAGTTCCCTGTTGTTTAATACTAAACCAAGTATCTTGTATACTGCTAAGCTGGAAAGAGTAAAACTCCCTCTCTCTCATGTAATATTAAACCAAGTACCTTGTATACTAAGGCCCTCGTCTTTACTACTAAACCAAGTACCTTGTAAACCACTAAGCCGAAAATAGTAAACCCCTCTCTCATTTAATACTAAACCAAGTACCTTGTATGCTACTTCGAACGAGCTCATCAAAGAAGTGAACTCCGCGCCAGGGTACGTTTGTTCATCACGAAAAATGTATAATGTACGCGCTCTCTCGCAGTTAGAACGGGTGGTGTCTGTGTACAACCCCCATTGGTCGTACGGAGAGCAAGGGGGCGTGCCATGCTCGATTTGCCAACATGCAGCTCGATATATATGGAGGCAAGTCCTGGTTCTTCCTCCGTTCCGCAGCCTGGTCAAACAAAGATGGCAACACCAACCCCCATAGATGTGATTCCGGCCCGTGATACTGCACCACTGTTTCTGCAGCAGGAGGAGGACTGGGCTTCGGTCCCCGGCGGTAATACCACATCACTGCTGCAGGAGCATGCAAATCAAGATCCCTCCATTCTCGCCGGTGAGGAGCAGGGCCAGCCCGAGCCTGAGCCCGAGTCCGAGTCCGAGCCTGAGTCCGAACTTGTACGCGACGGCAGCGACCTTGGGACCATCAACACGGTTTGTTCATCTCATGCCTTATATGATTTGTACTAACAAAGAACGCAGGCGGACACAAATCTAGAGGAATTTGCTGGCGAGGATCTAAACCATATGATATGGGTATGTAGTAATCAAATTCTAGATGTCAGGCTTTAACTAATTGGGATGAATATCTAGGATGAAGGTATCGGCTTTGAATCTGATGAAGAGTCGACGACTAGCCTCGAAAGTAATTACGAAAATTACTACGCAGACCGATATATATGCTCTATCGAATATGAGAAAGAACGATATCAAAAGCTCCATGAGGTTATGAATAAGGTCCTTGACAACAAGCTTTTTCTTGCCCCGATTGATACCAAAGAAACTCACCGAGTCCTTGATGTTGGCACTGGAGGAGGCAAGTGGGCTATAGATTTGGCGGACAGGTACGATCGTTTTGAGATTGTCGGTCGAGATCTTACCCGTCAGCAGCCATGCTGGTGCCCCCCAAAGGTCCGGTTCGAGCTTGATGATGTTGAGCTTCCTTGGACTGATAAAAAAGGGTTCGACTTTATTCGGGTTGGGAACATGGTTGGCTCTATACGTGACTGGGAGCACCTTATGAAACAAATCTTCTCCCATCTCAACCCGGGTGGGTTTGTGGAGTTCCAGGAGGTGGAAAATGAGTTTTCTCTCAGCAATGGAGGCGCTCTCAGCAAGGAGAATGCTCTAACCCGACTTTTGGATGCCCGTGTGAAACTCCACAAAGACCTAGGTTGCTCTCTAGAACCATCCTTGAAGGAAGACCCGTCCTTGAAGAACTGGGCTAAGGCGGCTGGCTTTATTAATATTATGCAAGACCGGCGTCCTATCCCTGTTGGCAAATGGAAAGAGAAGGAAGAAGTGATGGGGTATCTTTTCTGCAAATTCTTTGAAGATGGGCTTGATGGCTTGACATGGCCACTGGTGGAATATGGGTCCTTTACAATACCTGAGAAGGTGATGCTTGACTATGAGGTCCGGCAAGCCCTTAAACAGCCGGGCGTTGTTACCAATCTTGTTGTTACCGTTGGGCAGAAGCCGGAGGAAACTTGATTTCTTTAATTTTTATTTCTCGAATTCTTTCTCTAATTTATTTTAATCATCATTGATGATTTTCCCATAACCGGCGAGAAAACGGAGTAATCCAAACGGTTCGGTCCTCGGATGTTCGTTTCGCAGTTGGACACTTGTACCTGCGACCGTCATTACCATCAGCCAATAGAATAGAGGTGCATAGACCACCTCGCTAAACAGTCCCACAACCCCCAACCTTAAACACACCCACCACATCCAAGGCCCCACTTTAGTACAAGGGTACCTTACGGCTCGGAACGCCCAGAACCTCACCTCAGCTGTCCCTGCCCAAACGCACACCCCCCAAGCGCCCACCTTTGTAGAGGTACTTGCGGCTCGGAACAACCACACCTCTCTTGCTCTCTTGGTCATGCAAATTGCACATCGTAATCGAAGCGCCCTCTGCCAACTGTGATGAGCCTGTGTTGCGAATGCGACGTTTATCTCCCATGCGGCATGGTTCGGATCCCAATACGATCATCAGCCAGCCCCTGGCCGCCCGACTAACACAGAACCGATTCAATCATGGTCTGCACGAGAGACTGGAGGGTGTGAAATCCTCAAAATGCCAGTTTAGGAAAAACTATTGTAGGGCAATTTTGATGTGAATCCTTGGACTGAGCAAGACCCTCGGACTGACGAGCGGTTTATTTCAGTGTTGTCGATGTGTGGATGTGCTGAGTGCTGGGTTGTATTCGGCCTTGTATTGTCATAAGACGGACAGTTTCTCGTCTGGAGGTATGGTCGGCCATCGAACGCAACAACCAATCCATGTTGGTGTAGCCGGGATGCAAGGGATTGGATCCCTGCCGGTCTAGAACTGTATTCAGCGGATAAGACACACCGGAACTAGCAATGCCGTGTCTCAAACCTCACATTGGCCGCAGGGGCACGCCGACGTATGGTGCCCAGGTGCGAGGCCCACATTGTCCTGACCTGCAATTCTGGGTACCCTTGGCCTGCCTAGACTCGGGCCAGCTCACCATGCTGACCGGTGGTCTATTTTACAACTTCCTACTGGACAGAGCTATGCAACCGAGTGCTCTCTGTCACATCCCGATGCCCGGCGGCCTTGTCATCCCGGCCTAATCGCACCTGGAGCTGCATCCACTCTGCCGTCGGCCGACTTCATGGTCCCCAGAGAGCAGAGAAGACTCCCAGGTTGTTACGCTGAGCAGTATTGCAAAGTGTCGGCCTACCATCAACGATATAAACCCATGAGTATCTCCCTGTCTCGAACAACCTGGCAGGCACACAAATCCGATCAACTTGCACATCTTCCACCATGAGCGAAAAAGTCCAACAGCAACACAAGGGGTTGCAGTTCGTTCCCATTTCCGAAGAAAAATACTTCGAGGGCCTTAAACGAATCGGTACGTCTTGATGCAAATTATCTTGTATTGTCTCGACTGTTCTAATGCGTTCTGCAGTTGGGCAACGACTCCCCTCCCCCGACGGACGGACAATCCACTTTGTGGAAACGAAAGAATGGCTTATGGGAAAAAACGAGGGACATCCTGATCTCGACAGTATAAACGAAAAAATCAAGACATGGCCTCAAGAGTTCAAATGGGTTATGCTCCTTGGACCTGCTTTGGAGCAAGATACCGCCGGTCCCCTTACTTGGGAGGACGTCAGGAGTTTGGCTCCTAAGGTAGTCGTTGCATCGATGTTTGCTGGGGCACTTATTGGAGGTGTTGGAGGGTATCTTGGCTTTTAGAGAACTGGTAGAGCTGGATCGAAATACCGAAGTGAAAGAATACAAGTAGATTCCTACAGTTGAAGACAGGGGGAAACGCCGCCAGTGAACAAATGCTATCTATAGCTTCCTTCCGTATACCACATATCTGTTGCTCGGTCAGTGCTAGGCTTTAGTTATCCCGGAGGGGAACTTACGCATAGAAATATGCATGAATTCTAGAACTACGCAGTTCCGACCTCATCAGAGCCAGAATGATGTCTAAATTCTCCTTTGTCATATCTGGTCCAATGAGAATCTCATATGAGAGAGACTCGAGACTTCCCGGTGACATGAGCATCTGGAAGACAAGGGATCCTACTGTCTTAAAAGCCGTGTCTTTTGGCCAAGTATTGATAGGCAATTTAAACCGGACCACTTGGATCTCATCGAAACCAGCCTTGGCCATGTCGCCCTCGAGGGCGCCGATATCCTGGTACGCCCTGTGGTCCGCGGCCTTGAGGAGGTTCGTCCAGTACTGCAGCCTTGTACCTTCCATAGAATCGTCGTCACACGAGAAGAAAATATAACTCTGCTGCACTTCGATATAACCACCCGACCGAATGTTACTAGGTGGGTTAATGCCCGCTGTTCACTCTAGCGGAGCAGGGAATTCGACATACCAGAAACAATCCTGAAAGAACGCAAATGGTTCGCTTATATCCCTGATGGTATCACGAACAAAAATACCATCGACCTCGCGTTCTAAAGGCCGGTTGGCGTCATCCACCTCGAACTCCAAGTTCGGGGGCATCCACGCTGGCTGGATTGGAGATATATCGAAACCAATTACCTCGGTGAGCAGTTAGAGACCGCCATATTAAGCTTCGTAGTAACAAACTTACTTGGGTCTCAGGGTGCTCGTCTGCAAAGTCGATAGCCCATACGCCAGTGCCTGTCCCGACGTCGACCACCAGACGCAATCCGTCTGGCTTGTCTAAGTGGGCTAATCCGAGTTTGCCCAGATTTTCGCCAATGATCGTCTGGTATAGTAGATACTGATCTCGACCAGCTTCACAAGCACTCCATAGGCGGCGCTGTAGGTCTGTACCCCCGAGAGCAATTTTCCACACGTAATGCATCCGTCCTATAGGATAAGTCATTGTTTGATAGTAGTCTAGAAAGGCCACTACATACCTAATCTCTCCTGTTCTAGCTCGTCGTTTGGATATGGGTATTCTACTTAGATTGGTGAGGAGCCGTAAGAGGAGGACTTGGGAAGGACCTACTGGCATCATAGGCATGGTACCTCCGGCCGTTGCGGAAAGGATAATCGAATATCGAGCTGGAAATTGAACCGTCGAGTTCTGGCTACAAAGTGTGCTATGATGAGTAGAGGCCATTGATTGGCGGCAGGATCTGTAGAGGCTCACATCATCGTCACCGAAGGCCGAGTCGTAATCATCCTAAGGTCGGTGAGCAATCGAGCGTAATAGTTTCACAGCCTCACATACCGACTGCTCCTCTATGAGCGCTGTTGAATCCCGGTCGGTTTCGGGATCGTTTCCCTGGCTCACATGAATTGCGGCGTCCATCTATAGATTATTTTAACGACGCGGATAAAACGAAATGGAATCGAGAAGAGAACTGAGGAAAAGAGAAATCATGGCCACCTTTAAGCAACTGACGGATGTGACCCCCGGCCTCAGTCCTTGGCAGTTCGGCCAACGCGAGGCGTCAGGCCCGACTAGTTTAAAGCGTCGGGGAACACGGAAAGTCACCAGCAACAGGTACCATATCCGGTCGCTATACCTAAAATCCTCTTCAAGAGGGATCGCTGCGGAATTAGTGGGGCGAGGTCTCCGGCGCAAATGTTGGGGAGTACAGATTCTGAGCATGGCGTTTGTGGCAATGAGAAGACGAAAGGGGGGGAGGAGGGACAAATGAGAATTAGGTACTTCGTACTTCCATGGGATCCGTCATTTCCCTCCACACGGCAGGAGTGAGCATCTTACGCGCCATCAGTTGAATCGTAAGTTATCAAGCTTCCGTCAGTAGCCTAGTTATTTTGAGAAATGACTATTTAGGGGTGTAGATAAATCTGGGGAAACATATCGCTGCGGCACAGGTGATTGTACGAAATCGTTTGTCCGCAAGGATCTATGGATCAGGCATCGTAAAAGGAAGCCACTCCGAGCTTTCTGACTCAAGGCCAACCCTCCCCACGCCTCCAAGCGATTTCCTGCTAAAGTCCGATTGCAAACCAAGAGATGCCGCCCGAGAGACACAAGGTGGACTCTGGCGACGAAGGCGCGGAGAACATCTCCAGCCTTCTTGGTGAATCTGACAGTGGCTGGCTGGAATACTTTCATGAAGCGCAACCCGGGGATCTACAGATATTGGCGCCGTAGTAAGTAGGTCATCAGAAAAGGGTTGATGCAGGTTGCTGCAAGGAGAACTGGTGCAGTGAACCCAGAGGTCGAAGTCAAAAGGAGCACGGTGACCAAACCAGGAAGAGTTGTCGAATTATCATTTAAATAGACTCTTTAACGTTCTATTATTTTGGCAGTAGTATAATTGAGCTCTATCCTTGTGTGTTTACTGCTATGTGCCCGAACCCCAGCTGATGCATGAGTTCCACGGAATAAACTGTGGCTCTCCCCACTGCCAGCATGTAAGTCATTTCGATCCTTCTGCGGGCCGAAACGGCATCAATCCGATAAGCAAATAAGCAAGGTAGCCCTCTGTCCTGTCAACAACGTGCCGTGAAGAGATAGGCATCCGAAGCCTCAAAACTAGGCCAAGTAACACTACTCAGTAGATTCCCAAAACACAGGTCCTACGCAGGTTGAGTCTCGTGAGGCCAGGGAAAGCGCAGGGAGCGAGAGCATACTCGAGGTAGATGCCCGTCACTTTATCTCGAGGCCCGGCACAGTACAGCGTGCCCACATAGCAACAGAACTCCCAGTCCGATAATCCAAACTCGTTTGGTATTTAAAGTACTTTATGAAACCTAATATTAAGTAGCCTTTCTGTTATTACGACTTGTTCTCTAGCCTTATCATCTTTATCCAACCATAGACCAGACTGGACATTTATTGAATTTGCAGAAGAGAATGAGCACGGGGAAGAGTACAGGCCTGGCAAGTAAGCCCAGCTGAAATTAGTGGTATCTAATGCAGTGCGCAGTGCACATTCCGTGCTCCCCGGAACGATGGTGCAGGGCTCAGTGAGCCGGACAGGCAACAATCAATCGACCCGGTTCCGCCCCCCACTCCGCACTCCGAGTCAAATGCTAGGCTCCCAAAAGGGCAACCGCATTTCCACTGCAGACTGGAGGGCGCAAGCTAGGATGGGGTGCTCGAGGCGAGGGGGATGACCCATCAGAAGCAGAGGGTATTCCAAGGATCGAGTGGGTATCCAGTGCGTGATGCAGCCCTCCTAGAGTAATGCAAAAGCAAAATGCAGAGCGCCAAACTATGACCCGGGAGCCAGCTAAAAAGGGAAGGTCAATTGGGGGACCAACAATAGGGATCCGCGGTGGCTGCCGTAGAACGCTCCTATTACCATGAAATTGCGAGCACAAAAGCGATGCAACCCAGGTCGTAAATTCTAACATATTAGCAAGCTGACCTCCCATCTTTAGCTTCTCTCACTCATCTTCACCAAGTAACATTGTTCACACACCCTCCACTTATCAGATGGCACAGCAACTACCCTGTTTTGCTGACCTTGTGAGGAGCCCGCTCCGTGCCCCGCTCCCTCATGCCTCGAACCATGTTATCCAGCTAACAAACACCTCTTCTTAAGTGTCTGGGTCTGAATGACCGTTACTTCTCCCGAGATTGCGACAGCACCACGCCCTTGGGATGGGGCTCACACGCCGGCATGGCCAGTGCCGGAGACAGTTTCCGCGACTGGTTCCCTGTGGGATGTATTCCCGGAACATCTCCCACAGACCCCCGAGCACAGAGCACGGAAAATTCGGGCGCGGGGCTGGCATGGGCATCTACCCGCCGAGAGCATCATAGCCTTCCTCCCAGCTCATCGACAGTTATCAGACCCATAGCACTCGAGCCAACCGAAGCGAGGCAGAACTCCT
>SJVG01000677.1:0-21015 GCA_034774675.1 Scedosporium minutisporum
GGTATGTACTAAATGGCAATCACCTTGGTTCGTTGGAAGGCATGAAAAGCAAGGGAAGGGGATAGGCAACATACCGTACCTTCGTTAGAGTAATGAGAATTACGAGTGGATCACGTTATACGAGTCGCGTCTTCGTCCAATGCTGGAGATCGACGGTGAATGTATTGCTGGGTAATACACTCCGCCTAGATATGCACAGGCAAGCCACTCTGATCAATGATTTCAAAGTTACCTTGCCCTGTAGAAAAACCGAGCGGATAAAGCGCCGTGGCTTTGCTGGCCTAGAGCCCGCGGTGCTTCCCCTAAGCTCAAATCAGTGAGCGCGAGACATTGATGATCCTCCGCGAGAATGCTGAAATAAAACATATCGAGACACGTAGGACACTTGCAAAGTACGTCTCTGCTCATGATGTAATGATATCGATAGACACTCGGCAAAAACATTTGCCCTTTTCTAGATCCGGATTTCCAATGGGACCTTCGCACCTTCGGAGCTGGCGCATCTCTGCAAGACGCGATCGCGTCACGATTTAGGCATCTCATTTGTACCACCTGTCGGGTAACAAACCGGATGGTGGCTGGACCGTTTTTAGGTTGGGGCGGGAAGGGGGACTCTTCTTGGAGGTCGACGTCGCCCTGTTCTTCTCGTGTAAGAAGAACGCGCAGTGGTGTGTGGGCCTCATTCGTCCCACCCACAGAATATAGCCTACTCCCTATGGACAATGGGGCTTGAGAATTAACAGATACCTTGAATTTGATGAAGCAATGATCATATGAGACCATCGCTCCCGGAAAGCAACCCTCGTTAGCTGCCGTCTTACATTTCCGGCCAAGTTTCTTTTGACACCTTTCCGTACAGCGGCTCTTCTCATACTATGCCAACACCGCGCTCTAGTTGATAGTCCATCTCCGATCAGTTGACCAACGCAGCCCCACTCTACAAGTGGTGGAATCAAGATACTCTCACATGCAATGGTAGAGATGGAATTCGAGCAGACCTAGAGCCAAGCGGCGCAGACGGCAGATTTTAGGACCTCGATAATAAAAAAAAATCCCTCCTACTTCAAGGCTGCATGTACGTTACTTTGCGTATTAATTGAGCGTTCCGTCCCATCTCAGTCGCCCATGTCAACCAAGAGCTATGAGTCATAGAACGGAATGACCAAGAGGGCGTAGATGCGAAGGGCGCAGATAGGGCGCGCAATAAAAATACTAAACATACAGCAAAGGAACAGCCATTTGGTATTTTCCTAGCAGGCTAGAGGATTAGTTATAGAAGGTGAAAAGAGCTAATTATCAGATATTAGAGTACTATGAGAGATATCGACAAGCCTGACGAGGAAAAACGCGAATGGACCATCGAAATTATTCCGCCCGACAATGAAGGCGTCAGGTTCTACCTTGAAAAATATCGACCGTTTAGATTGTTCTCTTTGCAAGAGAGTCCAGCAGGTAGGGGGTTGCGTTATGTCTTTTCTTTTTCGTTTCTGCGCCATAATGCGCCAAGTTGGGGTCCACATTAACTCGTTGTGCTGGATAGCCTTTGGTAGTACCTATGAGAGAGAAATCAAGATGACAGACGGCGATTGGGTTAGGAGAGTGGCAGACCATCTTGCCACTACTTTCGTCGTTGTTGACAGTAGCGATCGGACAGTCCTCTCCGCTGCCACTCTTCGAGGTCCCCTCCCTGTCCCCAACGGCCTAGTTACCAATAAGGCGGCGGACTCTGGTGGGACCCTATTCTGGTCAATTAATGCCGTGTACACACTACCTGAGGCGAGGAAGAAGGGGTTGGCGAGGCGTGTCTTGAACCGAGTATTACAAGTTGCAAAAGAACGGGGAGATGTCCAGGGTGCCAAGACTGTCATCACACTTGCAGTACTCAAGGAGGGTGTGCGAGCAAGAGCTCTGTATGAATCATGCGGGTTTTCGATATACAATGAAAATGAGGAGGAATTTGAGATGGTCCTGCATTTGAGCAAGACGTGACTATTGGCATTATCCATCGTTATTATAGAACCTTAAGGCGAATCAATTCCCGAATGTCTCTAGCGTCCCGAGTCTGGGTGCTAGGAAGATTTGATTAAGATTATTTAACAGTATAATAAGAATCTATACGGAGAATGAAAAGGCTAGCCAACCCTATCCAAGTTTAGGAGCTGCTAGGAAGCTCAATGAGCTTATAGTCCGCGTCGAGGTAGTACCACCAGTTGTACTTCTCAGGGACAGCAGCAGCCGGCTTCTTCGCATTCTTCTTGGGGATGTTGAGCTCGTCAATAGCCTCGCAGCGGGAGACGAAGCTCTCTAGAGACGCGTCTGAAGTCTGGTTGTAGTTGATCTCACCGCTGTCGACCTTTCCGGCAACGAGGTCCTGCCAGAATCCGTGGCTCTCCTCGAGGACGTTGACGACGAAGTCGGCATTCTGCCATGTATCGCCAACGATGGGGATGACAGAGTCACCTCGGGCCACTTTGTAGTACTGGAGGGTAAAATAATTAGCGCTGGACTAGCAGTTCAGTTCATTTATTTGAGAAACTTACGGTAAACCAGTCGCGGTAGGTCTGGGCGAGGCCTGGTCGGTACTTCTCAAGATCCTCGACGGCTGTCATCGCGTGTTAGTTATCCAGTGGATGTTGTTAAAGTGAAAAGGGAAAAAGTAGGACCACGCACAGTTGACAAGGGCGGCGAGGGGGTCGTTGACATCGATGGCAATAATCTTCCAGTCTGTCTCCTCGCCCTAAATCACCAGTTAGAAGAATCTCATTGTGGGAGCTTCAGGAGCTGACACGTACGTCGGCCAATGCGAGGCCACCGAGAACCTTCACTTGCTTGACTTGGCCAACATATCCAGGGCTGTTTCGCAGAGTATTAGTTTAGAAATAAGAAATATCAACATTTGGGAGCTTAGCATACTCGGAGCCAATGTCAATGATGTCAACGGGATCGTTATCGCCCGCGAAGTTGGTGAAGTTGTGCTTGAAGTTGGGGCTCTCCCAGGTTTGGGGAATGGACCCGTAGAGGAACGGGTAGCTCTTGTGAGGCCACACGTTCTCCACGAATCGAGGCAGACTCTTCTTCTCGTCATGGAAGATGGGGTCTACACTAGGAAAGCTCAGTCACTTGTTGCCACGCATGCGGAGTAGCTTCTGGGGTAGTGTTATGTAGACATACTCAAGGGCTCGGTCCTCTTGATCTCAAGCTTTCCGTTGGTCCAACGAGGAATCTCAACCACCATGTTGACAACCTGATGGTTAAATTCATCGGGGTACACAGGCACGTCATGCCAGAAGGAGATGGGCTTCCCATCGCGGAGGAGCCAGATTCTCCAGTCCTACATTACCATGGATGTCAGATTGCAGGCCAATGCTACCGTAAACGACCGACCCGAGTGCAACCCTTGCTCATTAACTTACAAGAGTGTTCCGGGCTCCGACCTCTCGGAGGCGGAGGGTTGCGTAATCGGATAGGGCCGAGGCGTCGGTGCAGTTGACCACCGGGCACGCAGACTTTGCGATGGCACCTCCGGCGAGGAGGAGAGCGAAAAGGGTCTTGGTAGCCATTACGATTAATGTCGCGATTATTTAAAGAGAAGTGAGAATTTTTGAATATATACAATGCTGAATATTATCAAAGAAAATGAGGGCCGCAAACGAGCGTATGTGAAGTAAGGAGCGGCGTATGGAGCACAGAGGCAATCCTTGATCGTCGAGAGATTGTCCAGAAACTAAACGGGGTCTGATATCGAAGACATAATCAAATATATGGGGATTTATAACTTATAAGTCACCAATCCTTGAAGGATCAATCATCATTTGCCGCTCATACTTTTCCTTTTCACCTGGTAAGACGGGAAGACGGTGTCTAGCACCCTAGTCCACGCCAAGATCCATCCTCCAGCGACGGTGATCCAAAATTACCCTCATGCAACAGCATTTTGATTATCTGCACTCTTCAGCCTAGATGCTCGGTGAACGAAACTGTAAAGTGCCATTCTGAGCCTGCAATGCGATGCGTAAAGGGTTGTCGTTCTGGCTTGGCAGAGACCATAGCGACGAATGAGAACTAGTGGGGGGAGAAAACAGATTGGCTCTCCAGTGCCGCTACAGCCAATGAACTCAGCGTGTCGCCCACGTGAGGTTCAACGTGGCTGGAAATAGGGCGGGTGGGAGGACAAAGACGCTCACATCCTTTCCAGGATTCCATCCCCTGCAAACAGCACGACAGGTCATCTCCCATGCGTTTTAGAACTCTCGCCACTATTGCTTTCGAAGACATAAATAGCTAGAGCGTGGCTTTCTTAGCCTGCCCCCGGGGCCCTCGCGACCGGGATGAGTCTTGGCTTGATCTCTGTCGGACAATTCGTCGCCGCCACGATGAAGCCCATCCTGCACTCAATTGCAGGCGTCGTCTTCACGGCCGCCGCCACGCAAGCGGCGCTGAATATTACCTTTTCGAATAATCACACTACCGACTCCATAGCGCCGGCACGGCTGCCTCTTCCAGGCTCGTCGTCGCAGTCCGAGGAGATTATCCGTCAGTTCACTGCCCTCAGTCGTTCCACGACATGGAACCTCGTTGAGAAGATCGAGTTTGAGGGTCCCACCTGGGAACCGGAGGGAATCGTCCGGCTGGGCACGGATCGGTACTTCGTCTCGGCCGGCGAATACGTGGAGAGGACCGTGAAATATGATAAGCCCATCAACGGCACCGATCGCACGCCCGGCATCGGCTTCGCGCACATGATTGTCTTTGACGGCAAGGGACGCCGTGTCGCGGATGCCTCTATTTCCAAGAAAGGTGACACGGAATACCACAACGGCGGTATTGATTATGACGGTACACACATCTGGGCCACTCTCAGCGAATACCGTCCCAACTCCACTGGCACGGTCGTGCGTATGCGGCCCTCCACTCTAGAGCCGGAGCCGATTCTTCGGGTCCGCGATCACCAAGGCGGTGTCGTGCATGACCTCTCTACTGGCCATTTTGCTACTTTGAACTGGGGCTCTCGCAAGGCGTCTCTTTGGTCTCTCGCATACCCGGTTGAGTCCATTCCTGAATTCACGACTCCTGTCGCCATCACGGCTAACCCGAGCAAATGGATCGACTACCAGGACTGCAAGTTCCTCGGGCATTCCAAGACATACGATTTCCGCGCCGTCATGATCTGTAGTGGCATTGCCGACATTGGCGGAGGCGATGGTCAACAGAACAAGGTCACCATCGGCGGAGTTGCCATTGTCGACATACTGACCATGGTTCCCCTCGCCGATGTCCCCATCGCGATGGTAACCGACAAGGGCGCACCCATGGCCAAGAATCCTTTTGACGTCGCTATTGTGGACGGCAAGCTGAGGCTTTACTTTCTGCCCGACGAAGAACATTCGACTCTTTACGTATACGAGGCAAAATGATTCACGACTGTCTGATTCTGTGCTGAGATAGGCACTAACATAATGATACTATAATATTAATTATCCTGGTGAGGATCTCTCCTGTGACTCTTTGATTACCACCTCTGGGGTCATCGTAAATCATCTCGAACGTGGCTCATGTCGGCATTGGACGATTCGACTCTTTTTTCTCCTTCCTTTCTATGGAGACAACCTCATTGAAATGTTGCTTTCAGCCTCCCCATCGGCTCTTTTGCATAAAGTTTGAATGAGATAAGCTGAGGTTGAGGCAGTTCCCGCTCGATCCCACTTTTCGAAGACTCGGGAGCATTCGTGCCGACATTGCCGTCCAATATCACAATCCTGATCCGGATATACAAGCGTTTATGAATTTTTCCAAAGCACCAATAAATTTATTACGAACTTATCGCATACTCTCAAGCACGATACGCTAATTGTAAGATGCTAGGTATATACAAAGAAGAGTATTCTGTAGCCTCAGATGAGATGACTATCTTGTAAGATCAAACAGATGGTTTTTCGATCCTACTCCCAACTAAGGATACCGGAAAGGGAGGATACGGCTCCGGTTTAAGAAAGCTCCCAGTTACCAGGGAGGGAAGTGAGCCCTGTGTAAAGGGTTAGTACTTTCAAATGATAATTTTTGCTTTCATGGAAGGGGGTGGCGATTTATAACTTACAGCCATCATCACCAACGGGCTCGGAGGCCATCTGGCCCTTGGCGCACTGGTTGGAGACGTCGACAGACTGCCTCTCCATGCCGGGACAGTTGACGCCGTTGCACTTGGCGTCCATGGCCCTCTGGAGAGCATCGCCCTTCCAGCCAAAGAGGTAGTCACCGTGGATACCAGCACCAGTAGTGTCACCCATGGCCCAGACGAAGGGCTGGGAACCATCCTCGGGCCAGTCCTTGGGGTCGTTGAACTGAGCAGTGTCGAACATGATCTCGTACATGACCTGCGGGATCTTGACGGGGTGGGAGGCCGGGCAGGCGCCACCGGTCTCAAAGGAACCCTGGGCGGTATACGCAACGTGGTCCTGATGGTTGGGGGTGTCGAGGGTCTTGCCGTCCCAGCAAGTGGGGAAAGTAATGGTCACACGCCAGCCACCACCGCAGGCCTCCTTGGGGAAGGTGGTGGTGTCAGTGCCAGTGCAAGGAGCGCCACCGAAGGGCGATTGCTGGTAGTTGTGCTCGCATCGGAAGCAGAGCTGGCGGGGGACCTTCTTAGGGTCTCGGTTGGCAGCATCGCCCACGAGCATGCGGAAGCCCTAAACCCGTTAGAATTTACAACTTGGTCGTGTCAACAGCTCCGCTAACGTCCTCAAGAACTTACAGGCTTAAAGGTTGTGACCTTGTCCGAAGCTCTGTAACCTCGGATATAGTACACGGTCATGCCTCCCTGGATCTGTCCGAGGCCAAGATTGGCAAAGATGGGAACGTGCTTGAAGGTTCCATTGCGAGCACGGAAGTAGAGGTTGGGAGTCCAGTAGTTGGAGAAATCCTCGGCGAACGTGCAGGTCGTGCAGGTCGAGTCCCGGGGTGGGTCAAGGCTGGCGGGGTCCATGGTAGCGTTGAACGAGTTGCCGCCGATGACCTGGTGCATGTGGGGAGCCGGGAGGGCACCGGGGTTGACGAGCGGGTCGATGCGGTCCAGCGTGAGCTGAGAGCATCCGAAGCGCATCAGCTCCTGGCCGACGGCCAGCTGAGCGGTCGCAAGCGCGACGAGAGACTTGAGCATCATCTTGACCTAAATGTTGGGAGAGAAAATAACTTGACTCTAGGCGGGTTCGATCGCAACGTACTGGAAACAGAGTTAGGAGAAGGGAAAGAGGGAAAGAGAGCGAGGGAGCAGCCTGAACCAGAAGAGGGCCGCCTTGGCATCCTCATCCATATATAGCGTAGCCAACCCACTAAACGTAGGCGATATAAAATACCCCGACTATAGCTCGCCAAACATGAACCTCCCTGTTTATTTGCAATAATTCTCCGTCTCCATCAGTGCATCGACATGTCAACGTATCACAGATGCATGTCTGAGCCAGGGGGGCAATTCCATGATGGGCGAGGCGAATGTGGCGACGAGTGGGGACAACTACCGCATATTGCGGCCATATCATGTGTCGCCGAACTCTTCTCCGGCTGTTGACCAGGCCCGATGGAATTGGCCCGCTGGTAATCTATCTAAAAATCCGGGGCAAATTAGGGTGGAGAGGTAATATATGACGGCCTTTCTGTCGGCAAGGTGGGCCTGCTAGTCGACCCACCGTGTTTACCAGATTCAGAAACGACTGCCGGGGTATAAAGAGGCTTTGGTATATGATATCGGGTACGGATATCCGGATTACAGAACAGTGAATCCAGATTGCAGCTGTCAAGGCAGTAAGGCAATATCGGCGGGAGAAAGACGGCGCGAATCACAAGGCAGGATTCCACGCCGGCTGCATCCAACCCAGAGAAGGTTCAGGGCACCCACGACTCGCCGGACCAGAGGAGACATTCGCAAGATATAGCGTCTAAGGAACCGCTACCCACTTGATCTCTTCTCATCGTTCCGAGGCTTTGATATCATTAGATAAGACATGGTGTTTATTTGTTTCAGGAACTGCACCGAGATCGCGGAGCATCTCAACTAGGAGAATTTAATCTTGGTTTCGACGTGGAATTTGATCTCCCCTGTAAGGAAGTTGATATCTTGACCGACTGGCTATTTCTCATATGTTTCTCGTTGCCGATTTACTTTCCGTGAAGGATGCGGAATTTAAGATACTATCATCTACCCCAGACTCCATCGTCATACACGAAAGTTGCGATACTGGTCCGGGGAGTGGAATTTATAGTTCACTCTCTTAAGCTTTCAATTCAACCGTGACATATTGCTCAATTTGGTAATGTGTCCCGGCCCAATACGACCGTAGCACCATTAAAAAGGGATTCTATACGGCTTCTGCGGTCTTTGAGTTGACTGCCATGTTTTTTAACCGGCCTCAGACCTAAGGCGTCGACAAGTTGAATACTTTATCATTCCAGAAATTTTTATCAAATTATTACGTCCTGGGCATTCGCTTTGGTACATAACGCTTAGCCCGTTCTCGTATTCTAACCCGAAGAAAACATGATCCTGGATTAAATTACCGCAAGCCAAGGAAGCCGACGAGGTAGCCGAGCCGCTGCCATCGGCCGGGCTTCTCCACCATTCCCGACTCCTCAGGAAGGTAGTCCGATTGCTTCTGTGTTTTGAATCGACAAGTAACGCCGCGCCACAACATGCAAAGACAGGCCTTGTCCTCCTACGCTCCTCCCATAGGGAAGTCTTCGGCCGGTCTCGAAAGTGTTTAGAGAAAACTGATTCTAGGATCATTTCTGGTCTTCATACACGTTACACAGCGAAGCTAAGTTGGAAACTCGTCGCCTCGTCCACGTACCCACACGGCGAGATGTGAACATGGTCTCAGACGCGCTCGAGAAGAAGTCAAGAGTGAGTTCTTCCTCTTCTTCGACAATCAAATTGCGCTATAAAAGAAATTTAACATCGTCTCGGAGGGACTCCTATTGAGGGGAGGAAACAACTTCGCTACCCCTCTTGCTGAATGACTTCCTGGCATACCTATCCAGAGCTCGCTTCGAGTTATCTTCCCGCTATGTGCCAGAGATGCTAGCATGAAACTGGAATATTGTCATTTATTCCCCGTTGGTATTTATCAATGATCTTAACTCGACGCAATAAACAGAGACACGAATGTAGTCGTGCAGACGAGATCTGCTGCTCCTCCTAGAATTGCACGAGCTCAGCCAGCCCGATCCTCGTATTAGGATCCCTTTCCATGCATTTCATCACAACCTC
Source organism: Scedosporium minutisporum (assembly GCA_034774675.1). Lineage (NCBI taxonomy): Eukaryota > Fungi > Ascomycota > Sordariomycetes > Microascales > Microascaceae > Scedosporium > Scedosporium minutisporum. Next base: position 9,257 of record SJVG01000677.1, read on the forward strand.
TTTCCAGCACTCCGGCATGTCAGTATCCTGGCCCCAGCTAACAATTATTTTATCAGCAGCAAGACCTTCGATGTCCTCCTGGGGTATTCCCTGCAGAAGCATCCAGATGGTCCGACCCACGCTGAATAATACCTCAGCCGCCTCACAAGCCCGAGGCCAGCGCTCCCCTCCACTCCGGAAACACATTCCAGGCCGGTCGACCGAACGTCATGTTCACTCGGGGTGGACCCTTGTATCTCGTGTATGCCAGCCTTGGAAGAGCACCTGGGACTTCCACTTCCTCCACATCCCGTTCACCGTTGGCTTCCGGTGCGAGGGTGTACGTCGGGGCGCCGCTCTGTTCCCAGTCGATCAGGATGGCATTTCCCCCATCATCCACAAGTACATTCGCGTGTTTAATATCCATGTGGTACGTATGTGCCGTGTGGTGAGTGTGCGCGACTACCGAGGACAACTGAAGACACCAGCGGGCCTTATCTCGTAGTTTAAGGCGGTCACCATTATCCTTGCTCCTGGTGACAGGATCATCTAGAGTGCCCCGCAACATGAAAGGATAGAGGCTGCCACATACGAATCACCGGCTCTCATTTCTAGGAGATTGAGCTACAACGAGGATTGATGCAGGAGGCAAGATGTTTGGGTGCGGCGGAATCGAGGCAAGCATGTTGACTGAGTGATAGAGCATGTCCCGAATGTGCGTAAAGTCGTTCCACGATGTCAAAAATCTCCGAAGCCGGGGCCTTTGAACACATACCGAGATTTGTCGTCGTCATCTGAGGAACGTCGCACGACAATCGCCGACGTCCCCCTTCCCGGTAGGCGTTCTATCATGATGAGGTCTCCTTGGTCGACAAACTCGCATCCCCTCTCCGTGGGATGGCTCACAGATACGTGGTTTGCCTCTAATAGTGAGCCTAAATACTGTCGGTAGAGCTCCGGTTCATCTTGCACGCGCCAGTCCATCCGATTTTCGTCTTCGCACACGAGGTCGATGATGGCGGAAGGTCCTTTGGACGCGTGTACGCAGTCGGGCCACGCCTGGTGAATCGATTCATCGAGAACTTTGCGCATCTCGGAGCGGTCCTGAAACGTCTCGTCGCTGGAAGTGACGGGAAATTCGTGGAAGCACGCAACGACGCAGCTCGCGAGGCTCTTGGGTCGTCGACCATCCCTCAAGACTCGGAAGATAAGCCTGGCTCCTTTTTCGTCATGGACATGGGCGAATGTCTGTGTCTCATCATCGTCGCCCCAAATGTAGTCCATCTGGACATTGCTGGACGCCATGGTTAAAAAAAAAATGGTGTTGAACAGATATCACGAGAGATCGGTGGGTTGAGATTCACGTAGATTTCAGGGTCCCAGTTCGAGGAAGGTAGATCCACAAATAAGTGAGGCAATACTACTATTCAAATAATACGTGCTTAGCCAAGCGTGTAATGTACATATAGTACATCGGGCAAAGAAAATGAGCCACTAGTTCCTGCTCTTTTCTCGTCAATGATATTGGCATGTGCATCTCGACTGAGGCCTGTAGCCTAGAGTCACATGAATACGAAGTCCGTCCATCCCCCCACACCGATCAATGAGAGGCACTAAATTCAGCTAATCAAATCACCTCTGCTGGAACGACGGTATCCATCGCGAGTGTGTAGTCTTATTTGCAGAAGATTGATCCACGGGCGGGTGAAAAGCTCGTCATCAGGGAACATATCCAGAGTCCTGTATCCCAGTCCTACCGTTTTTATCTTTGAGGGAAAATGGCATCACCTAACCTCATCGTTGGAGCAGTGCTTTCACCATGATACAAATTGTACAAATATTAAAACTGGTATTGAGAATAGTATTTCCACATCGGTTACATCCCAAACCCCCTAATACTCTCTCGACGCTCTCACTTCGCTCATTCAAGCAGAGATCCTGACCTTGAACACAAGAGCCTGGTTCTGGATCTCAGCACCGGACTCATCACTGTAGGGCAACTTGCCAAAGTTCATGGCGCCGTCCTGGGTGACAAAGTCATTATCGCTCAACGTGATGACGTAGTACTCCTCATGCTGCTTGCCGCCCTTCTTTCCCTTCCTCTTACCCTTCTCATCGACATGGACGGGGACGAGAGAAATAGACTCCCACTTTTCGTTCTGCGAGTTGGAAACATTGGTGTGTGAGCAGGGCATTCTATACTTTCGAGTTGTATTGGGATTTATCGAGTGTTAAATAAAAAAACTCACCAAGAGACCCAGATCCTTGGCACCACCGTTGTGAAGGCCAAACTTGGCAAGCTCGGAGTTGATATTGAAGTCAATCCAGGGGCAGACAACAGCGGGCGTAATATCGCTGGCAAGGACACCCTTGGGTGAGACAGCGCCGCCAACCTCGTCATACTTGGTGTTGGCAATGTCCGTGGCCTTGGAGACGTCAAAGATGTCGATATGGCGGTAGTTGGACTCGGTAAACTCCAGGCCGGTTCCAGCACCAGAGTCGCGGGGGAGGAACAAGAACTGGCCGTTCGAGAGAGAGAAGACCTCGGACTGGGCGGCGTAACGGGTCTTGTTGCCGTCATTCCGATCGATGTACTCGGGGAGGGGAACTACATTTTCGGAGACGAGGACGGGGCTGGTCTTCTTGGAAACGTCGTAGGTGAGGAAACGGACATGGCGGCGAGTGCCCTTGGAATCACCCTATATAACATGGTGAGTAGTGTGTTCAGCTGTGAATTCTGCCAAGTAGCTCGCCGCGGCTCGAGCTCGAGATAATACTACTTACTCCGTCTTGCATAGCGGCGGACTGGAGAAGAACGTAAAGGGTTTTGCCATCAGCAGAAGCACTGAGACCCTCAAAACCTGATAAATGTCAGATGATTCTCGTAACTTGGCGAGTGTATTTGATTATTTGAGAAGGAAAGTTTACCTTGGTTGTTGTTGCGGCCGGAAGTCGGGTTCGCGGGAGAAATCTTGAAATCGGGGTCGTATCGGGGAGGGGAAGCAGCAGAGAACGACTCGGTTCCATTCCTCAAAGGTACGAGTGCATCAGGAGGCCGGATGGCGGTCACCATCTTGCCACGCTTGTCGAAGAGGACTGAGGACCGAAATTAGCTACAAAATATCGCATTATAGTTGGAAAATAATAGATGAGAGGATACGTACAGACAAAAGGACCATACTCATCCGAGATCCAAAAAGAGCCATCGTCATTGAGGACAAGACCCTCGGCATCCAAGCAGACGCGGGTATCGCCTTCCTCGCTAGAGCCCGCGCCGAAGCCATCGCCGGTGTAGGTAGCGGCAGGGACGCTAGGGAGTCCGGTAAAGTTCAAGACGCCGGTGGGGTCAATTCCAGTCAAAGCCTTGCCGGAGGGATCCGTGAAGAGGATGGTGTCCTCGTACGAGAAGACGAGGTTGGAGATGGGATTGGAGGATGAGACGTTGGTCTTCTTGGCATTGGGGTCAAAAGTGATGGTGAACTTGTGGAGACGGGGCTGGTAGTTGAGGGTACCCTCAGTGTTCCTGTCGCTACATGTTAGCATAAAGGAGCGCAAAAAGAAGGGGAATGCGCTTGTGCGCCAGTGTCCTGGTTGTAAGCGTGCACTTCCTGCGCCTACATCATTGCACATACCAGCCACGGTCGGGAAGGGACCACAAAGTACCGGTGTACTTTCCCTTCACCTTCTTCCAGCTCTTCAAGTCGATGACAGCAGAACTGCCGAGTCCACCGAGCGTATCACCGTACTTATCCCGTCCATTGCCAGGGAGAAGGCCGACACCGGCGAGCTTCTCATAGACGTAGGACTTGCCCTCGCAATTGACAGAGCTGACGGGACCCTTGCAGACCCTGTCTCCGGCCACAGCCGCAACGACAGGTTGGATGGAAGAGAGGGCGTACAAGCCCGCAACGAGGATGGAGAGCATCTTGATTAGTACTAAAGCGAGAGAATTAATAGGGCGGCGATGATGAAAACTTGTGGCAAAAGAGTGACTGAGAAGAATGAGGATATTAATTGACAATTAGAAGTCAGTATCGCCCTGGCATTCAAAAGGTATCAAGAGTCACGATCATGGGGAGACGGGGACAGGACGATGTTCTTATGGCTTGATGGATGGCAGTCTCGTGTCCGAGCGTGTCAATTGAGACGTCTAATATTATCACACAGAGTTACACTTATCAGCTCCGGCAAGCTAACCGATGCCCAGACTGTCAATAATCTGCAGTGCCATTGTCTGTTGAACTTCAGCCCTGGTGCTTTCCCCTGCACGACCTGGTGGTCTCGGTCAAGATATTGGGAAGCTCCCCGCAACCCCCACTGATCCATCAAGACATGCTCGCTTCCCGTCCCCACCAGAGCCAGAGCCACGGGCCACGGGCCTTTCGTCCAATGTCGGGTTTTCGGGATACCCGGCTCGCCCCTCAGGCGCACGAAATTATCTCATAATTTCCCGTGCATGACTGGATCGAGCAATAGCCAACGACCAGAGCTGGAAGGGGAATAGAATTAATAAAACAGGGGAGTAAAAGGTGTGGCATGTCCATTCAAGGCGACCGATGTGACGGATGATAAGCGGGGACTGGAAGGGTGGGATTGGGGCCGGTTACATCACGTTTGCGGATGTCGCATTGCAATTCGTTGCGTCCCCATGAGCAAAAGAGCTCGATACCACCTCACAGAGCTTGACAGGGTTCGAACGACGGGATCACGACACGACTCGGTGGAGCCTGACTATGCATAGAGTAGGAACACATGAGGATCGGATTCGGAAACTACGTTAGCGAGTCTATTTTGCCCGCGAAGTTCTTGATGGGAGGAATTTGTACGAAGGAGAATCGAGTATATTCGTAAGTGAGCCTCCTCAGTTAACCTTGAAAGTCGGGGCATCTTTTATGCTAGTCACTCTCCACTTGCAACCCCTAACCCCTGTTCAAAAGGAACACCAATCCGAAGAAGTCTATTTCTATATTGAAGTATTTCGTCAAAGAGGAGTTGAAGATGTACCGATTGTGTGTCACCCAAGAGAGGAAAGCGTGGGTCAGGATCAGATACCATACCTTGATAGTTCCGGGGATTTAATCGTTAGATTATCAGGGCCAGGGATAAAAAGAGTGCTCAAGCGGCGCAAGTTATCAACACTGAACAGTAATGCCAGCCAAAATGCCCCTTGGAATTTCAGGAACCATGAGCGATCACGCATAGTCGCGTACCTTGGCAGCCGCATTCGTCTAGGCTCAAAGCTTCCTTGTAGAATCTCATCTCATCGATTCATCGGTTAAAAATAGAGTATTGCGAGTGCTGAAACGCCCTGGCTCGCTGCCACAAAAAAAAGGGGGGGTAGTAGAAATCAGTAAAGCACTATTAGCATCCATAAAAATAGAGCATTGCAAGCAATTATCATCCCAACTCTTACGATAGAAACCAAAACCAAAGCTATGCCTAAGGCGATAGGCTGGTTTGTGGACTTTAGATCATGTACGAAACAATGCAGTCGAGCAATTAAAGGCCATATCTTAAATCGAGCTTGGCGAAATCTGCTGCAGCTTTTTGCAGCATGAAAGACGCCAATGTCCATTAGAAATGTAACAATGCAACATTGGGAGGACGAGGAACCGAAACCTATCTGCCATAAATGAGTAGAAACACGTCAGCTGCGGAAACACCGAGGAATACATTTGTGAACCCTTCACAGGCCGAAGTTTAATTTGAACTTCGAGAAACAAGAATAATAGCAGGCTGCCTTTCTTGTGAGCTCGCAGGACGCGTCACGAGATCAGTAAACATCACATTGACAACTGATCAAATGCACGAAAACGGAATGATGAATAATCGTGATACGTCTTAAATCATCCTGCATCTGTTTCATTGGCTGCATCTTGGGTTGGCAGCTGACAGCACAACACCATCGTCAACAAGCGATGGCGCAAGTTGTGTGGCAGATAGTAAGAGACGCGTTTTGGGCAACAATCGCTTGCTCATTGCCTTACCTGGCTTCTTGTGAGATTGCGACGATGGCGTTAATGATTATTCTGACGATGATTAACATCTTTCAAATATCACAATGGCGGCCGATGAAGCCCTGTCGAGACGTCGTATTATATATGGCGAGGGGGAAGCCAGGTTCAGGATCAAGGCTCGGCCTTTGAGATAATTCATTTTAACTTAGTTACATGCGGTGTCTGCAACCACGAGTCGCGCCCATCACAAATTGGAACTTTTTATCGCTATGCGTGTTCTCATTGTCGGAGCTGGCCCGACCGGCCTAGTCCTTGCCCTCGCCCTCCTGAAAGCGGGCATCGAAGACCTCATCATCCTCGAGCGCAGGCAAGCCGTTGTAGAGGCCTCGGGTGCCGGTATTGGTCTTTGGCCTCACTCTGTACGAGTCCTCGACCAACTCGGGAACGGCATCCTGGAATCGGCACAAGAAATGGTGCCCAGGATGAAACGGAACGTGCGCCTGGGAAACGAGGGGAATATCGTCCTTTCAACTGATATGTATGAACACATCGAGGAAAAGTACGTCAAGGAAACTCAACTGCCAACACGAAAGCGGGCCACTAATGTTTCCCAGTCACGGCCATCCATTCATGCTCTTCGAGCGCATGCGTTTTATTGAACTCATGTATACTCATTTGCCGCGAGCCTCTGAGTTAGTCTTAACGGGAAAATCCGTCACCTCTCTTTCGCAAACCGACAAGCTCGTCTCAGTCACATGCGATGACGGCTCAGAATATACTGGGGACATTCTCATCGGCGCCGATGGTGTTCACAGCATAACCCGCAGCCTCCTATTTGGCGGTCTCGAAGAGCGACGTACAAAACTAGCGAATGGCTTTTCTGCGTCCTTCCGGTGCATCTTTGGCTGTGGCCCGCTTTTGCCAGGCTTGGTCCCCGGCGAAATGATTGAGCGCAGCAACGGCCCAATCTCCTTCCAGATGTTGATTTCGGACGATACAGTCATGTGGTTCTTCTACCAACGTCTCGAAAAGACTACCACGAACAGGTCTCACTATTCCGACGCCGAAATGGAGGAGCTTGCTGAGACATTCAAAGATTTTCACGTGGTCGAGGACCGTAGCGTTTTCTTTGGCGACTTGTGGCAGACCAGGCGACGAGCTCGACTTGCGGATCTAGAAGAAGGCATAATAAGTCAGTGGTCCAAGGGTCGCGTGGCTCTCGTCGGCGATGCGACCCACAAGATGTTACCCAATCTCGCCCTGGGCGGTAACTGCGCCATAGAATCCGCCGTCTCCCTCGTCAACCGCCTCCATGCCCTCGTTCAGACCAACCCAACTACAAGCACGCAGGACCTGGAGACAATATTCACAGCTTATCAGCAAGAGCGGGAGCCCCGTGCGAGGCTCTTCACTAGGTTGTCTGGCCTGATGTTGCGCCACTGGTGGCTCCTTGCCAAGTTCTTGGGATTTGTTGGAAGGTTCACGTCATTGGAGAATGATCGAACGGTGACCGATAAGGTGCTTACAAGGATTTCTAAGCCTGGCTTGGTGCTGGACTTTGTGCCTGAAGCTCAGCCAAAGACCGGGAAAATTCCATGGGATATTAGCATAGTCAGAGTTGCCACAGGATGAGATTCTCGAAGATCTTAGGAGGGGGTGGTCTTGATCTGGACTGCAGGTATGTCATTGGTATTTGGCTATTGGCGTCGGGAGCTGGTGTTGCTTTTGTTAGATCTTGAGTAGTGTAGTGCTGATTCAACACCGGCCTTAATAGAAAGTGTGTGTGTGTGTTTAATGTTTACAGATTCCCAATGCAGCCAAGAATAAGAGATAGCAGCACGCGTGAAGGGGACGAGAAAAAGAAAATAGGAGACAGAGAAAAAAAAAAAGATGATAAGAGTGAGATTCGCACTCACGCCCAGTTTCCTGGACCAGGAATTCCTTGTTAAGGTAACCCTAACCTGGCGCCTTAGACCGCTCGGCCATCTTACCGGTTCTTGCTGTTCCACTTGGTGGAGAATTGGGCTTAGAGTGGCTAGCGGTGCAGAATCCAACAGACTGACTCCACTCTGGTGGAATTGCCGCATTCAACGGCAACTCCCCGGTTCGACAGATCGAAGGGCGTGTCCGTGTGCTATGTATGACTCAACCTGTCGACGAAGGCGGCCGGAAAAATATATTTGTACGGTATCATGTCTAGGCTTGCTTCCCTACTCTCAACAATGCTAGGCCCTATGCGCCGTGGAAGCAAAGGAAGGAAATACTCTCAGAGTCACACCTATGACGGCCATGATGAACTGGCCCCCGGAGTCCCTGCTTGCCCGACATAGGCAGCTGGCGCCAACAGCATCCGTTCGAGTCTCCCCTCTCTGCCTCGGGTCCATGAACTTTGGCGAAGCACACAAGGCACGATACGGCGAGTGCAGCAAGAAGACAGCGTTCCAGATCCTCGACCATTTCTACGGCCAAGGCGGAAACTTCATCGACACCGCCAATAGCTACCAGGCAGGGGAGTCGGAAATGTGGCTGGGCGAGTGGATGAAGTCTCGCGATAATCGAGATGAGATCGTACTGGCAACCAAGTATACCACCGGCTATCAAACCCACGACAAGACAAAGATCCAGTCCAACTACGGAGGCAACGGTTCCAAATCCATGAAGCTCTCCCTGGAAGCTTCGCTGAAGAAGTTTCAAACCCACTACATCGACCTTTTCTACGTCCATTGGTGGGATTACACCATCAGCATCCCGGAGCTGATGCTCAGCCTAAACGACCTCGTGGCCTCCGGCAAGGTCCTGTACTTGGGAATCTCCGATGCGCCAGCGTGGGTCGTCGCCAAGGCTAACCAGTATGCCCGCTCCAATGGATTGCGCCAGTTCGTTGTGTACCAGGGTATGTGGAATGCCGCGAGGCGCGACTTCGAACGGGATATCATTCCCATGTGCCGCGACGAGGGTATGGCGCTGTGTCCATACGGTGTCTTGAACCAAGGTCGATTTCAGACGGAGGCGGATTTCGAGGAGCGTGAAAAGAATAACCCCGGTCGCAGCTTTATCCCAACCTCAGTCCACGACAAGCAAGTCTCCCGCATCCTCGAAAATGTCGCGGAAGCCAAGGGAGTAAACATGCTCCACATCGCGCTTTCGTATGTGAGGCAAAAGACACCCTACGTCTTCCCGATTGTGGGAGGCAGAAAACTAGAACACATCCAGGGAAATATCGAGGGTCTTCGCGTCTCTCTGACGTAGGAAGAAGTTGAGGAAGTCGAGTCGAGCTACGAGTTTGATCCCGGATTTCCCCACACGTTCCTTAGCGGAACTCTCTACGATGGAACCAAGCCAAGGGGCGCCTATGGTCCAGGGGATGTGTGGTTGACGAAGCATGTGGGCGATTTCGACTGGGTTGAGCCACCGAAGCCCATCGCGCCGCCCTCATAAAGGCTGCTGGTTAATAGCTTTGAGTTTGGCTGGAGACGGGATGCAAGGATAGAATCGACGTGGCCGGTAGAAGATGGTCGTCGTTGGGGTCAAAGAGTTGCTTTTACATCCACAGCGAACCTATTGCCCGTGAATTCGTTTCGTGAGATGCTAACGATTTAGGCAGAGTGTCTCAAGAGAGTATGGGCGTATATCGTGCCATTTTGCAGTCGTTCCGCGCCTGTATAGCTGGATCACATCCCGCCTTCGTCTTCAGTTATTACCCCAAAGCACGTCGCCAAGTAGACTCGGCAGGAACTATCACAGCTGAGCAAATAGGCTCCACTTAAGGATAATACAATCCACTCCACCTTCATCTTCTCCGTGTTGCTATATGTAATTTGCTGCCGAATTACAGTATGGTAACTCTTACGTTGTAGCAGCGTTGCTAAATAGCAGACGATGATGTTTATTTCTGGAGTATATGCACTTTCCTCTTTCTTGTTTTCCTATGTCTCTAGAAACTCTCTCGCAGCCTTTTGTATGCTTTTCTCTTGAGGTTTCCTCCTCGCCCACTTCCAAAAACTATCTGTTAGTAAACCAATAATACAGCCCATCCTCTCCTCACACGGCTTTTATGCTCATCGGCTTCACCATCGCGTCGTTTCCTGAATAGGCTTTAGAGTGGACGGTCTGGTCTAATAATACAAGGCTTATACTTGATTTTGTTCTCCCGGATGGCCCCGACGACCCTGGATTTAATACACATATTCCGTTGCTCTATGTCCTGCTAATAAAAAGGATCCTGTACTTCGGCAGTCATTCACCATCTACGTTCTCCGCGGGGCCATCCTCTGCACTCTCCTTTGCGACATGCTCCTCAACGTCAACATCTCCGATGATCATACGAGCGACAAAGCAAAGTAGTACTAACCGATTTCCCACCGCCCAGCAGCATTTAAGTGGCTCCTCTGCCTACAGTTCTAGCTCCTCCTCAACCGGTACGTCCGTGCGACGGAGAAGATTATCGGGTGTATCGAAGGAGAAAGGACCTTGATTGTACCTATGGAATGGCGACTGGATAATATAAATACCGGAGAAAGCCGAAAAATAAAGTGGGCTCGTTCGGCAGACTTTACAATGCAAGATAGTCTACTAATCACGTAGAACGACTGAGACTATAAATAAGGGTTTTCTCTTATCATCATGGCGCATGGGTAATGATTAGAGTATTGTGATGCAACATGATATGGCTGTTAAACGCCAAAAATTCCCCTTGGATCTACGATCCACTATCCTCTGTAGCCCCCGTCGTCTTCATCGTTGCGGTCGGGCGGCAGACCAACCGCCACGTAACATCCAAACGCTGTCCACAGATACGAGGGAATTCGTTAACCCGTATGCCACTCTTTAGCCCACCCGCTTCTACAATACTTAGCTTTCAATCCCCAGCTCAGTGTACCACGCTTGCGCCATGACTTGCGCCACCACATTCAAGTACAACTCACCTTTCACGGCTGAACCGGCCACAACGCTGTGCGCATGCCCCTGCGCGGCATCTTTGTCACCTTAGCATGTCGACCCTGTCGCCACTGAGGTAGAACCATGCGCGAGTGAGGAAGAACTGGATATGACGGGGAAGGTAAAGAACGGATGCCATGAGCGCCAATGCAGTGATGAGGAAACTGCAAGACCCTAGAGTCGAAACTTGACATATTAGATTAGGCCCTTGAAACACTGGGGGATAGTGAATCTTACAAAACACAAATCTTTCAGCGGGTGTAAACACATAGACACCGAAAGTAATCTCAAACTGGTAGTGTTTGAGACGTAGCCATTTCACGAACAATCTCAAGGTTGACATCTCCTCCGTCCCGTCTTCCTACTCATAAGCACATGTGCCTGGCCCCGGGTATTCGAATTTGAATCGCTATCGCTTGAGTAGGCAAAGTTCTCATGACCGTGAGCGGTTCACGAGCCCCAGAAAGAAGAGCATGGAGATTGGAAGGGGAACTCAAAAAGATATCCATGGAAATTCGCGCGATAAACGATAGAACTCTTGCGTACCTCCGAGCTTTCCGAGACGTCATTGTTGTCAGACCTGATCGTCGTTACTCGGATAAGGCGGCTCTTTAGTCAGCGGTTATGCCCGGCTATGTAACATGAAGTTCTCATGAACTTGCAGGCCGGCGCGTCCGGAGGTGAGTTCCGCGGAACTCCCCACTTCAAAAAAAAAAAAAAAAAAAAAAAAAAAAAAAAAAAAAAAAAAAACAAACATCTCACTCCCACTCCCTCTTTTACTATCGATTATGTTTTCCATACTTTCGTTTTTGCCAGTTTGCTGTCTCCTTCTGCCTCTATTCTTCCCTCACACTCCCTCAATACACCTGACCCGGACATTGTCTT
>SJVG01000678.1:0-20956 GCA_034774675.1 Scedosporium minutisporum
TTTTGGGAGGGGTTGTGTGGGGTGTGGGTGGCATTGTGGTGGGGGGGGGTGTGTTTGGGTGGGGGGGTGGGGGTGGGGGGGGTTGAAGGTGAGGAGGGGGGGGAGGGGGGGGTGGTTGGGGAAGGGGGTATGAGAGGGGAGGAGAGGGAGTGAGTGGTGGACGATGAGGGTTGTTGTTGTTGTTGTTGCTGAGGGGCGGACGGTGGAGATGGGTTGTCGTTCTTGTCAGAGGGAGAGGTAGACACCTGCGTATCAGACGAAGGCGAAGGTTTCCCAACGCCACGAAGCTCATCCGCCTCAATCTGATGCTCAACCTCATAAATAATCTCCGGCCAAACAACAACATACGCAAACGTACACAACTGCGTAACCCAACCCCCCCTCATCAACCAAGCCAGCATAGCAAGATAATTAGGCCGATGCGCCTTGCTAGGACAGAAATGCTTATACGGTCGGGGCGCGTACGACAGGTCGGCGAGGAAGTTGGTCAGCGGCGGCGCGACGGGAAAGGTGCGGGCCCATTGTTGGGAGGCGCGGGGCAGGAGGGAGAGCTTGCAGTTGGGGGACATGATGTAGACGTCGCGGGCGTGGAGGGGCGGGATGGCGATTGCGCGGCGCCAGGAGATGAAGTGGTGGGCGTATTTGCGGACTTGGCTGTGGCCGAGGATGTTGCTCTGGCCGATTTGGTAGAGTCTAGGGAGGTGTTAGAAGAGGAGGTTCTCTCTTTGAGAGATGGTGTGAGATCTAAGGCAAACTTACGACACTGTGGGCTTGCACAGCCGCACAAACTCAACCATAGCAATAGTAGTTGGATCAAGATCAACCTGCAACTGCGAAATAATCTTCTTCTCCCCATCCATAAGCAACAACGCAAAATTCTTCTCCAAAAACTCGGGCTCCTCGAGCGCCACCTCGGGGATGTACGTGTTCGCCGAGGTCAGCCAGAGCCCGTGCTGCGCCGTCTCGGTGTCGGGTCCTACGTCGGGGATATAGAAGGGCATGGGGATCTGCGTGGAGAGGCTGAGGGGGCCGGCGGCGGTGTCGAGCTGGAAGCTGACGATGCGGTTTTGGGAGAGGGATTGGTAGATTTCTCGGATGGAGGAGGCTAGGGAGGAGACTTCAAGGATTTCCTTCCAGAGGAGGTGGATGGGTGTTTCTGTCAACATGGTCAGCTCAGCACTATTCACGTCTCATACCATGGCTTTTCTGTCTTGTTCCTTATTTCCTTGGGGCATGGTTTATTGGACCTACTGCTTTCGCGAGCCTTTTCCTTTAGTCTGATGATTTGCTTCGACTCCTTCCATACAAAGTCGCTCCGTTGCTGACAGTACTTGTACGCCTTGTTCACCTTCTTGGTGATGTTGGAGTACAGCGCGTTGACGAGTTCTTTCACCTCGTGCTCCTTGGGGACGAGGATGAAGACAACGTTAAACATGGTCATCGAGCTAACCTTCTCCTCTTCTTCTGCCGGCTGCTTCTCGCCAGGGTTTTGCGGTGGCTCTTCCGGTGAGGCGATCGTGGGCTGCTCGCCTCCATTCCTCGAGGCAGCGAGGGACTCCAAATCCCGCAGATTAATAGAAGAATCCACCTTCTTCGTCCGAGATTTAGAACGGCCCTGCTTCTTAGTCTTCTTCCATATACCATTCTCGGGCACATGGACGGGACACGACACCAAATAGAGAGAATCAAGAGAAACCTGGAAGAGCCTCTTGTGATAGGGCCGCGCAGGACTAAGCAGCGTAGCTAGATCTCCGCTAGGAAACCCCGCCACGGAGCCCCAGGGAATAGAAGCCTGCGATCCGGAGCCGGAGATGGAGCGGTCTTCACGCCCGCCGCGACCTGGGTGGTGGTGGTGGAAGCCTCCTTGGCCCTGGGGCTGGCGCGAGCGTTCGGGTTGCAGGAGACGCTCGAGGATGATGTCATCGTGGGCGAAGGTGTCGTCGGGGGAGTCGGTTGGGGATTGGCTGGTGGCTTCGGGGGATATGTTGGGTGGGTAATGGAAGACTAGGGCTGGTCCGTCGCGGGTTCTGTTGACGACGAGGGCGACGCCGAGGAGATTGGATGGGTTGGGGAGAACGGGGAGGGACATGGTGGATGGGATGTTAGGAGCTTGAGCTTGAGCTTGAGGAGCTCTAGTCCGTGAAATGAGGTGTAAGAGTGGATGTAATATATATATATATATTGATCAATAGATATCATATAAACTGAGAAGCGCACAGCTGGTGCCAGTCGTATTCAGTCTTCGTTCCCAGTCTCATAGAGTCCCGTCTGGGGTTCGGGGATCGCTTGCTCAATAAACCCTTGGACACCAAACCCGTGCATCAGGTGTAGGCGGTTCTTTGTTTAGTTTGACAAGAGGAGCGCAACACGTTTGTCGCTCAAGCTCAAGATGTCGGTTCGACCATGTTCGTAGGCACGGCTGCAGTTTGGACGAAGGTCGATGCTGAGTTGAGCTGATGAGAAACCGGGTTGGGACTGTAGCTATAAAATGGAAGCCTCGATTGGTAGGTAATTATTTATGTTCAGGTGTTATTTGTTTAACGCGGCAATTGATTCTATCGAAGGACCCTGCAGAGGATGACGAAGTACTTCGTACCTCACAGTGCTCGACGTGAGGTTTCAATTGCGAAAGGCCTGCCCCACGCAACACAAAACTGGCAACACGCAATAATATCCACGCCAAGAGCATGTGAAGGCATCGGTGAACAAATCAAAGGCAATTGCAATCTTGATGGTGACGTACACCACCTCCATCAAATACTTGTTGACTTGGATATGGACTTGGAACAATCGGTACGAAGTACAGCAATTGGCAAGGCAAAAATGAGTTGAATAAGATTGAGCCTGATCCCGTTGACAATGATTGAACCGCTTTGTGTGCTAGACCTTTGACGCAACGAGGATGGATCCAGAGCCGAGTCCTGCAGGCTGAGATGAGGGGCAGGGCCGCCAATCCGGGTTCGGCAAGTCAACGCAGGCCCTTCCTCCCTCCAAAGCGGCTACCGAAAAGGACACACAGCACATTGGACTAAATGAAAATAAAAAGCGCATTTTGCCCTCGAGTCCCTTCAGCTCAGGGGAAAAAGGGAAAAGCCCTATTGCAATTGTCACTTGCACATACACTGCTTGTCTGAGTACATATCAATATTGATAGAATATTCAATATTAGGCAGGCCACCTAGCGAGCCATGTGCGCTCAGGTGCCCCTCAGGGTCTTTGTACTCTTTCCCAGGTCCGATGTAACACTGATTCGCTCGCTCAACGTCTCTTGTCTCTTCCCAACACATTGCCTTAAATCTCCAGTCTTGAGTCTCGAGTCTTTCGAGTCTTGGCCCATTTCGGCAGCCGCAAGTGCTTATTGGTTTTTATGACGGCATCGATTATTTCGTAATTCGTATGGTAGTTTTGCTCTCTTCCTCTTCTTCTCATTTTCCAACTGCTTTCAACTACTTCAACCTCAAAACTCTGTTCGACGAAGTCGATTCCCAATCTACATTCCTGTTTGTTCTCGCCCCTTTCTCTCTCCCTCTCCATCTCTCACCTTGTCCCTGTCCCTCTCCCTATCCCACTTCCTCTCCTTTTTTCCTCTCCCACGTCTCATTTTCTCGCCCCTCTCTTCCCATCTCCCTCGATTGCCTTGCCGCTTCAGCCACTCCTCCGCCCATCCTGCCGCCCATTGGTTCCACTTTCCCCTCGACCTCTTTAGCCTAGCGTGGAGGACTGAAGATCCCCTGACCTCAAATTGGAAGCGGAATAGCCAGCCAGGCGGGGCTTGGCTTCAGCTAGTTTGTAAAGCGCACGCGGCCTTGTTCAAGCATAAAGTTGTTTCTGGTCTTCAAAAGTCACAAGCCAAATTTGTTGGTCCAGCTCATTTCGATCCTTCAACACTCTCCCTGCCTCATCACCCCTCCAGCACAAGCTCTCTCATCCACAACCTGCTCTTCTGGCCTCGTATATTGTTAGTCCAAAATAGCACAACGGTTTTTCTCATTTCATAAGCAGCCTGTACTTCGTGGGCCTTCTCTAACTTCCCCTCCTTGAAATCTAGAATCCCCATATTTAGCTCAGTCGGTCACGCTGGGTGAGCCAAACACCGGGAAAGGAAGTTGATCGTGTGCCTCAGGGACGAGACCGGCTTGGTTCAAGTTTTGGTCCATTCCACTGCAACCAAGCGTGTTTTCTTGGTCATCCCGCCGAATCAAAAGTGACGATTTTCGTTGCGAGATTTGCGCTTTGTGTCCTGCGCCTGCCCTGTTCCTGATCTGCTCCAGGAAAAAAAAAAAAAAAAAAAGTCGCCTTCGCTCGCGGTTGCGTGCATGTAACTCCCCGCTCCCGCCAACCTTATTGCACTTTTACGCGATTCAACGCTGTATACCCCTTCCCATAGACAAGTATCGCCGGGAGTCTAAGACAGAAAGGACTGTGAGAGAGAAATTAGGAGGAAGAGGCGTCCTGCAGCTATTCTCACTGGTGCGGAGGGGTTCCCACGTGGTCGAATCCGTTCGCCATCTCTGCTTCAGCCGTTCGAAACCATCCACAGCTTGCTTGCGTATATCATCATCTCCACTGAGTTACAGTGATTGAGTGCGATTAACTGGGATTGAGTGGATCGTGAGCAACACAAGTTAGAGGAAAAAAGAAGGGAAAAAAAAAGAGAGGGAAAAAATGGCAACCGCCAACGGCATATCAAATGGCTTGTCCAACGGTACACCTAACGGTATAACAAATGGCAACCAAAGGGTGCGAATCCTCCCGCTAGCCTATGACGGACACAATTCTGAAGAGTCGGCCCTGCAACTCGTCTACGCTGTCAGACCCGAGTGGAACACCCCGGGGGCTAACGTCAAGTTTGTTCGGTGTACGGACGGAATCACAAACACCCTGCTCAAGGTCATCAACGAAATCCCCGGCGCATCGACTGAAGACGTCGACCGAGAGGCCATCCTTCTCCGCGCCTACGGCCACGGAACCCACGTTATCATTGACCGCCAGCGAGAGGCCGAGAATCACGAGCTGCTCATGGCGCATGGGCTCGCGCCTGAGCTGCTTGCCCGCTTCAAGAACGGCATGCTCTATCGCTACATCCGCGGAACCGTAGCGAGTACGGAGGACCTGCGGGACCCCGATATTTACATCCCCGTGGCGAGGCGGCTGGCCGAGTGGCATGCGACTATTCCTTGCATACCTTCGGCGCCCGTTGCCCAGACTAACGGAGACGGCGATAGCGAAGCCAAGAGGCGACGCCAGTCGATCGACGCGGCCGCTCCTGGAAAGCCTGCGCCGAACTTGTGGACCGTGATGCAGAAGTGGATCTACGCTTTGCCGACGGATACGGATCAGAAGCGAGAGCGCCAGGCGCGGTTACAGACGGAGCTTAACAAGCTCATTAAAGACCTTAGCCAAAGACCCGGCCTGGGAGAGAACGCCGTAAGTCCTAAAACAAAACCCTCTACTGCGAAACTGAACAGCCTGAGTGCTGTTAACGAGAAAAGGGAAAAAAAAAAGGTTACTGACACTTCATATAAAGCTCGTCTTCGCCCATTGCGACCTACTTCACGGCAACGTCGTCATACTGCCCAGGGAAGAGAACAACGACCCACTACTCCAAGAAACCGTCGTAAGTTTCATCGACTACGAATACGCAGCCCCCTCCCCAGCAGCCTTCGACATCGCCAACCACTTCGCCGAATGGGCCGGCTTCGAATGCAAGTACGAACGCCTGCCCACCAAATCTGAGCGTCTAGACTTCATCAGGCACTACGTCCAGGCCTACCTGGGCTTCAGCGGGAGCTCCGCGAGCCTAGTCGCCGTCGAGCAAGAGGCGCAGAAGCTCGCGCGCGAGGTCGACCTGTATCGTGGCATTCCTGGCTTCTACTGGGGGATATGGGCGTTGATCCAGGCGGTGATTTCGGAGATTGATTTTGATTATGCGACGTATGCGGAGTTACGGCTTGGGGAGTATTGGGCTTGGAAGGCAGAGGCAGATGGGACGAGGGTGGGGGAGGTACCGTCGCGTGAGAAGCGGTGGGCAGAGCCGTGATGGGATGGAGTCGAAGGGGAGTAATAGACCGGCGGGCCGCCCGGTGATGGCAACCGGGCTTGGGGTGAGGGAGGAGTTGATGTCGTTTTTCTCCTTTCTTGCGCTGGACTTAATTTTTGTTTCTACGTTTTTTAAAGGGCATCTACATATTCACAATTTTCGTGGAGTGAGGCATTAGAACGGCGTAATGAGGCATGTATTCAACATTCATGTGCTGGCAGGCAAAAGGACGTAGGAAGGGTGAGCGATGAGCCATGAGCGACCGTTTACTCTAGGGCCGAGGCCAGGCATTTAACATGTTTTTATGTTTCTTCTTTTCTTCTTCTTCTTTTTTGCCTCATTGTTTCTTTCTTTACATGTCTCGTTCAGTTTAATACTTACAAAATCTAGGCGAGTAGAAATGGACGACACTGATCTTTTCTGTTCTGTTCTCTGCTTCCCTCAACCCTGTGATAGCAAGAGCAGCCGCTCCCGTCTTCTTATCATGTGCTTTTAATACTGGAACGCCTCGAGGAGAGCCGGCTGGTTGGGTAGGATGGGAAAGCGATTTATCAGCCATCTCAAGGGAGGATAGGCGTTGGAGAGCCACGTGGAAGACAGCGGCTGAGGCTCTCTTTTCCTTTTTGGAAGCCTTTTGGGAACGAGGGAGGGGGGAACCTCTGCCAAGGCAACCTGCGGGTACGATCACGGTGAGACAAACGCGGTGATGGGCAGCAAGCAGGACAAACAAGCGCTCCTCGTGGTGGCGTTTTCAGCTTCTTCAGCCACCACCAGCTCCCGTACTCTCTCCCCCCTTCCCTACCTCTCTCTCTCTGCACTGTCTCTTCGCATTCCTGATACGGATTTTGGGCAAAGGTCTCTACGCTCCTCGTTCTCTCCGCGAGAAATCGTAACTCGTGTTTGTGCCATGCTGTCAAATTGTCAAACTGCCAGTAGGTGTGGGGTAGCACAGAGAGGAGAAGATCGCGAGAGATTTCCCGTTGGGTTTGTGTTTCCCCAGTCCCGTTTTTGTCGGCGCCTGTCGCGGGACAGGCTCAAGCTGGAAAAAGGGGCGCTGATAGATATCCTGTGGGATATTCCGTGGCTTGCGTGTCGATCCCAGGGGCGTGGACAAGAACCCATCACGTCGCGACACTGATCCAACACGTTCGAATGTGGTTTTCTCGGCGTCAAGTGCGTGGTGCGGAACGGAGCGCGGCTTTCCTCATTCCGGATTTGCAATTTGATAACCTTACTCGGCTTGTTGACCGAAGCTTTTCGAGCGGAGCCTCTTAGCTGTTAATGCACAAGGCGCTACTTGGTAATAGGCCCCATTTTCTTTAATGAACGGCGCTGATCGTTTGTGGATATCGGTAATTGGGGTGGATCCGCAGAAGAAACATGTCAGTGGGAGTTGTGAATTGGTGCGTACGATGGCGCTGACTAGGACTTCTTTTCATCTTCCATCACCGAGACCAAGCTCATGGGCACGGATCTCAAGCCCCATTCTCTCTTCAGTTAGTGGGGATTAATGGGCTTTTGCAGCGACGAGTACCTGTACACTACACTGGATTGGGGTCTTGGTCTTGCTGCCAGGCCAGCGCCAGGGCCCATCACTTCGTAGGGCGCTTGTCTCACAGACCCCACAGTTTCTCCCCTTCCCTTGACAACAATCGATCCTTGACATTTTGCTTCCAATTTTAGTCGTTTCAGTTTCCTCATGGGTCCCTGTCGGGGCTGTCGTCCTGAGTCTTTTCTCCTTCCCTTGTTCCTTCCCCCCTGTTTGGGTTTGCTTTTTTTTTTTCTTCTTGTGATTGTCCAGGGAGCCGGTGTTGGGATCTTCTTCGCGACTTCCTCGAGATGGGTTAGTATCGAATGCACCTGTCGCGATTCGAGTTATCGATGGGGTTGTTCTTGCAGTTGGGATCTTATCCACTTTGGAGCTGTGATGATACAATTGTACTCTCAACAATTGAAAGTAGTTGTACAAGCGGTATCAATCAGTTCATTGTGATGTACTGTACACCACGCTACGAAGCAGCTTCGTCCAAATTGCATGGAAGCCTGGGCTGCTTATTAATTGTGATGATGGGACAATTGGACTTGGAGACTTTGTTGGAATGTGGAGGATTTGGAGCATTGGAGCAGAGAATGTTGGAGCATTAGAGCAGAGGCACTTCGGCCTTGGCATGTATCTTCCAGCACCGTGACATCAGGGACAGATATCAATGATCTGTCTGGAGGGATTATCCTCCTCCCTGAGCTACTTAGCATTTCTAGCTGTCCCTCGAAATAGGAAGTACTTCGAACAGCCCAGCATCAAGTATTAAGGGCGGAGATGCTTTGTCCTTGAGGCTTATATGAACACAACTCCGAAAACGGGAAGGGGGCCGCCTGCAGAAAGGAAGGGAAGGGTAGGGGACGCGGCTGCTGGCTCGCCATGACCACAGCTCGGCTCCATTTCGATGAGCTGAGCGAGGGACATTTGCTAGTGCCGCGTAATTCGTTGCCGTGCAGCAATATACAAGCACATATTGCTTTGTACTAGCAATGGCAGAAACTGCTATCAGAATGATTCCCAGCATTCGATAGCTGTGGTACGTTTATGACGAGGCGTGATACAACCCTTACCCGGAGTGGGAGTACTTTTAATATCTTGGATTTCTTATAGCCGAGGGGGTGGGAGATATTTTCCTGATAAGTCCAGCGAGGTCATAGCTATAAGGGGACAATAGACGGGTGAGAGAGGCGGGATAACAGATATAACACTCTCTCACACTCGACCCATCTCCCTCTCCTCCTCTCAACTGATATACCTGTAGACCCCGGTCATGTGGAGAGTAATATGTGAAAGGTACTCTTCTCGGACACATTTGAGACTTTGTAATGATGCAGGGTCGGGAAATGCTGACCACCAAGCTCCTGGAGCTGCTAAGAGCTGGCTATAATAGTCTCTCGTTAACCAGACCAAGAGCCTGGAAAAGGGTCGAGTCCCCCGACCAGCGGGCGTGTTTCTTTTTAGCCGCTTCACCCCTCCTCCCGATACGACGGAAGGTGGGAAAACGAGAGCTGTCTGCTCATGTTTTTCCCGCTGGCGATAATGATGTGACGAATTTCGTCACCCATTCCGGGTCTCGCCCACGTCCCGACGGCCCCCATTGAAACAAAGTACTAACTTCGTGCTTATTACCTGTGTAAACAAGAACCGCTCGGCCGGGGATTCTGAGAACATGGACATGCAGCTCGAAGTGCTCCCATCACACCGGTGCAGGATTTAACTTTTTTCCCTGTTGCGTGTTTTCTGACGACAGTTGACAGGGCTAAGTTGATATTAAGGATAGTTGGAGGCGCACGCTAAGGTTCGCACCACGACCAGAGTAAATAACTCGCAGCCATTTCCCCCCATTATTTGCTCTGTTCCCGTTTGCCACACGTGTACATCATGTCCCGTACACGTGCTGGGCTGAGATGCTGGGGACGCACGTCTGCAACCTTATCCAACTCTGTATCCCTTTGTCAACACAGCTGCATGAAAGTTGGTTTTTTTGGGAGAGGCGTTTGGGTTTTGCGCTTGTAATATTGGTTCGTCTCGGTCTTGCTTCGGAGTGTAATGTTCTTTCGAAGGGTGTTATCGGGGATCCAAGCCCTATAACAGAGGACCCGTGTATTAATGCTCCGCGGAAGGTCCCTGATAGTTCGATCAGATTTCAAAAAGAACCCCGATTAATAGACGCTACCAAAGGATTCCAGTGTACACTAGACTACGAGGTATCATGCGTTGGGCCGATGGCATGGCTAGGGATGTTGCACCCCGGTGACCGGTTGGAGGGCAAGGACGCGAGAGGACGACGTTAAACTGTTTCGGGAACACTGGACTTCAGTCTTACTTTGGACGTATGTCCCTTCTCCGTAACACGGACTGATGTCTACTCCGTAGCTGCGATGGTGTCGGCATCAACCGGCGCGAGAGGAGTGTATTGAACTCTGTTTGGTCGGGTAACATGCATCGCAACCAAGAAAAGAAGCAGAGCCTCGCCTGCGGAGAGTGGGGTAAAAGAGAGGAAACATAATGGACTTGGCAAATGTGGGATGGAGGAGATGGGGGAAAGCCTGGTGAACAACATGCGGATGGTGGAGGGTGGAGGGTGTATCTGCATCACGAGTAGGTTGTTTTTCTCATGTCGGTCCGTCCAATGATCGATCCCGTTGAGTAAACTAAGGATCCGGATGATCCCCGAAAACAAGCTGAAGGCTGGGAGCTGAGGAGAAAGAAGGAAACTTGGAGCTCGAGCTTACGATGTAGGCTACGGTCATGGATGTCTGTCTGTACGATGTAGCACTAGAGTGAGTCCACTCTGCGATGTCGTCTGTAGGTATTCGGATTTCCCTGTATAAGTGGAAGAGGAAGCGCTGGCAGCTACCCGGATGCATCTGCATACGTCTGGTATGAGGTGACGACGCGAAGGTTGCAGGCAAATGTCTCTCAGCATCGCCTGTGACTGGTGATAACAAGACCTGCGGGACCCTTTTGCTTGCCTTTCGCTCCCACCCTACTGCGTCGACACTGCATTCAGCAGTCCCTTCTCGGATGCACTTGCTTCATGACCCAGTTTGACAAGGTTTTTGAGTGGTCGGCAACCTGCAAAAAAGAAAGGAAGTGGTACATCAACTCGCCAGCCCTATATGCTGACGGCTCTTGTACAGGCTTTTCTTTTTTTGGTCGTACCGCTGTCGGCGGAAGAGTAGTTGCAAGACTGTCCCCCGGCTAGGTTTTCCCTGCTTTTACTTCCACTCATTTGGATTTTGATAGGAGGGAAGGGTAGCATTTCGCGACATATGTCTCCCTGTCCAGCTCTGGCGCGCTAGACTGGATGCGGGAGAAGACTGAAGCATGGAGCGAATCGCCAGCGGATTCGCAATCACGAGCTTGTTGGTAGCCATTGAAGTCGGTTACTTTGGATCTTGGATCATGCCGGCCAGACCTCACTGTTTCTTGGACATGGACTTCAGATGAGAGAAGCTGGGGCGGGGATAGGCTGCATCGAAAAAGAGCTATCCATGTTCAAGTATAGTGCTGACAGTAGCCCCATCACTAAAAAGAACGAGAAGAAAATAAGGATTAGAAGGTAAAAACGACGTCGCCTTCCCCGGAAGCCCCAGGAGGGCTGGCAGCGGGGAGTGCAGATGTGGTGACGAGACAGAGCTGCCATATCACCGACCTACTTCTTACAAGATGGCTGGTGCGATAACGGCGCTGCATCTCACGGCTGATTTCTTCCCGCTAGTGCCCGAGGGAGGTCACCAAGCCACCACTCCATGTTGTGTGAGTGAATGGGAGAGGGAAAAGGCGACAGACAGCACGGCTGGCTACCCGCCAGCCAGCTACGTAAGATTGCGTGCGCCCTTGCGTTGTCGACCTGGATAATGATACCTCACATGCTGGATATTACTTTGCGGGAAAGGAAGCCTGTTGGAAGACCATGGAGTAGGAATATGGAATAATACGCCACGGATTCTATTATACTACTCCTCTTAATATCAATGATATTAATATGCTTCGATGGAGAAAATGGATCATTGATCTGAGCTGATTCCCTCTTCTGTGTTGCTCTGAGAGAGGTAGTTACCCGATCCGGTACCTGGACGCATCCATTAATACTTCGTACTTGTAACACTCGGTAGCTAAACAATTTTGAAGGAAGTGACAAAGCAGCAGGAGCGTTGTTCCGATACAATTAATTCAGTTGTACCGCTACGGTCGATACATCGTCCACTATTATGAAGCAATGTCCTTCTCCCAACACCCCAGAAAGGCCCAGTGCTTCCTCCATGGAGCAGTCCAGACCAAAATGCAAGCTGCTTTCAGCGGAGCAGACGATAATTGGCTGAGCCGCTCTCTCAGAAGTACCCCAAATTTGGAGGGGACTTCATCCAGTAATAGGACGTATGCCTCTACAGTAGGAGGACAAATGTGATTGATGCTTGAGGACCAACATTTGAAAAGCGGCTCCCCGATGCTCGTGGCTGGGATGATGGCTTCACGCACAAATAAGCGACCTTTGCACCTCATATAAAATTTATATTGCTCACGGCAGAGAAAGTTCGTCGAGCTTTGCTCCCGTACTGTATAGTTTGCAGTGTCTCCCTTCATCTCCTATGCAGACCGCCTTACACCATTTCGTACTTCAATAGACTACTTCGTATTAGTATTTAGTCCCTGGGAAACCCAAAGCTAATGTATAGAACGTTTTTGCTTGGCGTGAGCTGCAAAGTAGCATGGAGCGTGAGGCGAAGCTGGGAAACTGCCGTTCTTGCTTTCCACAACAAGAAGGGCCCATAAAAACTTAGATGGGAGTGAGTTTGCCATGGAGAAGAAGAAAAATCGAACGTTCTTGACTTTGGAGGACCCCTCCACGAGATGACTGCCCGACGAGCTGGATCGCTGGGGCGTCATTTAACGCCGAATTCTGTTCCAAGGACCCAAACAATTGATCCTGCCATCCCACGAGTTTGGTACCTCGTGGTTTTATGAAGAACCAACAGCAAAAAAAAGTGCCTGAGAGTGGGGCTCCAGAAGAATGGATTCTTTCTAGATTAATTATGCGTATCTCAGAGGTGAGACCAATACCGCTAATATCTCTGACCGATGCCATTGCTCTCAAGCTCTTTCCCTCGATGAAGTGTACCAAGTAATTACGAAGTAGTGTAGACTACTTCGTCCATGACAGCTCCTCGTAGCTTATCTATGGACAGTAATCCGGATGGGGATAGCACGGTGTGGCGTACACCACCAGGCTAGTATATGTACTCCGCGTCCAGCCCTGCCCAAGAGCTGGGTCGGTCCTGTCATCAACCTTCTCTTGCAACAGTGTCACCCTTGACGGGCTAAGACAGGACCCTTGCTTGCCTCGCGATGACAACGAGGCAGGCGCTAGGGGCAAGTCGAGGATGAGGTACTCGACTAGGGGGAAGTTACATTAGTGTTGGCTTGCTCATCTCGTTCTTACTTCGGCCGCTGAGATTGCCGTACCATGGAAATATCGTCCAGTGTTCATGTCTCTTCCGCTGGCCCAATTCCCGTCTTCTCCCCGACGATGTTATCAATTGAAGTGAGTGTGCCTACGAAGTACTGCACGGTATACTTCTTCGTAGGCGCTGTACATGGAAGGGCTTACCTGCAAGTTCTCAAATTGGGTCTGCTCAAAAATAAGTTGATCCCTACTCGTCCAGCAAGGGGCACGGTACAGTGACTTATACAGGGGATATGGATGCAAATGGCTTCTGTTGCATCTGAAAGCGGAGCCCGGGTCTCATCTTCTCCCTTCTTACTTTGTACGGACACTGTGACTCTCAGCTTGCCAGCCAGGCTGTATCTCCCGCGACCTTGTCCCGGAGCACGCATGTGTCGAGAATGTCAAGCAACGTCATGGGCGCCTTGGGTGGAGGTATGAGCCGTGCTGTATTACTTCCTGCCTACCTGTGAATGCGACAGGACAATTTGCGCAGTCTTCCATGTAAGTACACTGAATTCAATGCCTGTGCTGGGTTCGAAACCCACTCAACTGTCGTGTACAATGTTATCAAATGCTTAGTGCTTGCTCTGTGTCGTGTATCATTGATGTATGAAGTAATTGTACGTGTATCTGGTATTTGATAGATCAATGTATTGTACCCGCGTACTCTAGACCATATCCTCGTGGATGGACCTTCTCTCTCCTCCTGAGGTAGACTACACCACATTAACCACTGCTTCACACTTTGTAGTGTACAGTACTCTACATTGCCTCGTACACTACACGACAATTTGTGCTCGACTCCGTTGCCATCACTTCATTGTTCCAATCGGTCGTGGCCCCACCTGCCCAATTTCACCTCCCTTGATCCCAGCCCTCGCGTCCAATGGCTCATTTACACTCCTCACCCGGTGCGAGTTAAATACTACGCGGAGCTGCCACTCTCATCAATTTGATATGTCAACTCATACTGTGGTGTACCACTATGTGGGTAGCTCATACTCAAACTAGTACTTCGTACCTTCTGACAAGGGCCCCATCCTTCCCCCTTCAAGTTCCCAGTCCCAGCAAGCTTCATGGTAATTGCCGACTAGTTTTTTAGTCGTACTCATACTTTGTAGTTGTACACTACAACCCTGCACTAGCTGTGGTCAGGGGGCAATCGAAGAGCAGGAACGATCGGCCGAGGACTAATCCGGAGGAAGGTACCGCTCCAAGGAGAAGAAGGAAGAAAAAAGGCGAAGGAAAAAAAAACTGGGTCTGGGTCGAGGGTATCCTGGACTTCACGTCAGGCAAAGGGAAGGAAAATAATCCCAAGAGGGCCAGGCCAAGAGGGGGGCAGCCGCCAAAGAGAGCCAACGAAAGAGCCCGTTGCATTTTCCCCAGGCCGAGCTTGTCACCCAAAGCCGCTCGAAGCTGTCGCCCACCAGTGCCACCACCGGAACCGAAGACTCGGACAAAGTTAATCCTAATGCGCCGTTGAATTTCTGCAGATGCCTATCAACTCCTCCTCCACAACGGACGATATTATTAGGAACGACGGCTGCTGGTGATTCGAGATAGAAGCTCCGAGGCGATGAGATACCCAAGTCAGCATAAGAGTCGCATATAGAGACAGAGGAGAAGAGAGAGAGTGGGAGAGCTTGCTCTTCACCTTCATTCGTTTCTTTTATTTTTTTCCTTTTTTGGGTTGTCTTCTTTTTTTTTTCCGACTTTTTCTTTTTCTTATTTTCTTCTTTCTCACGCAACACTCCCAATCGAGGGTGGGACGAGAAGAGTGAAGGAACCAGGGAACCCTTCCCTCCAAAACACTTTTGCATCCTCCGCTCCCTCCTCTCGCACCTCCCGCCGATACCAATCCCCTCCGAATGAGAGACTATCGGAACACCCGCCACCGGATAGATCAGAGAGTTTGTGCGCGCGAGCGCCGACTGCGATTTCGAGGTCCCGCCGACTTGCCAGAGCCTCCGCCATCATTGTCACCGTCACCGTCCCCGATTCCTTCGCTCGCTGCGCGCCGCGCCACCGTCCCCGCCAGCCCTTCGTCGCCGGCCATTGGCGAGGCATTGTCATGACAGCGACAACCATCTTGCCTGGTTTCCACGAAGAGCGAGAGTGCCATCGACACGAGGTCACGGCCAGTGACCGCCTGACTTGGCATGGCGGCCGAGCCTCAGTCTCAGTCCCAGTCCCAACCCGACGTGGGTACTGAGTCTGCCATCAACCGGTTGCTGAACCGCCAGGCGCAGCTGGCTGATCAGCAAGCCGAAGTACAGGCCCAACTCGCAGCCTTGCTTCCCGCCAAGTATGGTTCTAACATTAAGCTTGAGCTGCTCATGCTTCGTCACAAGCTCCATGCCTTGCGCGCCTACGCCGCTCTCCATGGTACGACTTTTTTATTCTGTCCTTGGGCACACAGGCCTGACAATCAAAATACTTTCTCCCGACACCTGCCCTCCTTCCAAATGTCTCAAAAGCCCTAAGCCGCCCTCCCTTCGTGTTGTTCCTTGCGTCTCCCGAAATTGCCATTGTCTCGGTTGCCACATGTCCTTGGCTACTTCAGCTTTCCAGCTTTTCCGGTTCCACTGACTTGGATATCTATCTAGACGTTCCCTCTAACCCACCTCCGCTCTCGGAGGCCGAAGAGGCTCGATTTCTTCAGTACCAATGCGAATGTATTGAGGCTGCCATCGTGAGAAATGGTAGGTTCCTTTATATATACTTGCGCACCCGTTCATTTCGGCCCTCGTCGATTACTTCGCATCGGCTCTGCCTCCCTCCTTTGTCTCCCTGCTAGTCGGCCGCCTGCGCCTACGTTGTTCTTAGAATATTGCTGGAGGCCACTATTTGTCTGACTGCCCGTAACCTTCTTTTTCCTCTGATATAGGCATAAGTCTATGGGATCCCTATCTAATCGAGTCCCTCAAACGACTGATTCCTGATGACACCCCCGAGGCGTATGGAAATTGGTGGTTGGAGAAGAACATTGCCGATCACGACCCCGTCTTCCGGCGGAGCAAGATACGAGACTCCCATTCCCCGAGTTCGCGAAGCCCGACCGTATCGTACAAGTGCTTGGACGACAACTGCATTCATTACGTCTACGGGTTCCATCGCCAAGACGACCGTGACTACCATGTTCGAGAACATGGTTTGGCTTCGCGAAAGGATGGTGGACTTGTTATTCCCTCCATCGCCAACACACCATCTCTCACCTTTCCCGACAACGCCTCGTCTAGATCCTTAGGGGGAGACACGCCCAGACGCTCCTCGACGTACCAGCTACCAAAGCCCCCCGTACCTGCCCCGTTACGGTCATTGAGCATACCGAGCCAACTCAGCGACAGCGATCGGAAGGACTCGTTTCCCGGCATGTCTTATCCGACGGATAGCCTTACGCGCCAGAGAAGTTTTACCGAAGCGGATGTAGACCCGTTATTACCACCGCTGAGGTTTAGCAGGGCGGGCCAGTCGAGGCTGCAGTCGATCGGGGAGTTAAAACTGCCCAGCACCAACGGGCCATGCCTCAGGTGTACTGTTAAGAATCTTGCGGTGACTATGACCTCCCAAACCTTGGGATAAAGCCTCGTTGTGTGCGTTTCTAATGGTGAGATAGTGCGATTCGAATGACGTGTGCCATTTCTGCCGCGCCCAGAGTGGGCTTGGCGACACTGAATTTTGGAATATCTTAGGGTGCAGACGGCCTCCGTTGACGCAATTTGCACCGTTGATGTTGCCGGGTAGGATTTTTTGGCCCATTTCCTTATTTACTCGATCAAACGTGAAAATCGTAGGTGTGGGCTGACTCGTTTCTTTTGTGCAGCAGCTCTATCACCCAGACAGTCTTATGCGGTCACAACACCACCGCTCGAACAACGTCGCTCTGTAAACCAGTTCCTCGAGCACGCGTACAACTTTCAACCGCAATTTCTCGCCTTTGTCCGCAACTGCCTCGATTATGATGACTCCTTCTGGTCGACCGATGAAGACGTTGTGGGTAGGATTACTTTGTCGCAGAATCTGCTAGCAGGCAGTGCCGTGGTCATAGCTGTTCTTGTCGCGAGTTGGAGCGCTTCGGACACGGCTCTGCTCTTTACCGATCTGTTAGGATGCAGCGGCCGGAAGCTTGGGTTCCGCCATAGGGATTCGGAGGAGGCAACAGTCCCTGTTCTACACCGGGCCAAGGTTCTTCTAAGGGAGGTTCTCTACCACGACTTGCAGCAGATGGAGCCCGTACTTACGCTCTCCTCCGCTCCGCGTCACCAACGGACGCCGCCACCCGAAGGGGTCGTTGATCACGAAAGGCAGTTCCGACTCGTTCACGAAGCTCTCACCGAATTCTTACATGCCTTCGAGCACACGGTGTTGCGTAACGGAGCGCCTGATGCTCGAACTTCCCTTGCAGTTCTAATCGCCTTGTGTATATTTAGCGTGGCTAAGTCGATCCTCGTCGATATCGTGTCTTCGGCTCGACCACCGCAACATGCGCAGTCGTCAACATGGGACCGCTCTGGCGCTCTAGCCCTCAGCGCCGTGTACAAAGCTCTCGTGAGTATGTATATTTGGTCATGTCCTCGGGTGTTGGATGAGCCTGCTACAGACCTGCCGGAGGCGGATAGGGAGGTCATCCAGATGATCAACGCAGTCGTGAGGAGGGACGATTGGGGCCAATTTGGTATCGCCACGACAAACGACTTCCTTATGAGGCTAGGCGCGAGCGACGTTGAAGGAGAGTTAGGGCCGAAATATTTCGGATTCGTTCGACCTCGAGCTCCCGCCCGGCTCGGGCCGCAGATGTTACCGCCGCTGCTCAAGATCACCGACGATATACGGAAGCCCGTGTCTGATCCTGCGAGGGAAGGTACGCTAGACAATTGGCACCCGGCTTCGGCACCAGTCCTGGAAGGAGGTGTTCGTGACTATCCGATGAAGGACGCGCCGGATCACATCATGGCGTCTCCGCAGGCTATGGAGTCCGGGTTGCCGAGGCGGCATACCGTCGGGGAAAGCCCTGGGTATTCGCGCAGCTCCGTTCGAATAGGTCCATTAATACCGGGAGGCCGAATACGCCCTTCGTATCAGCGTCCACCCCTACGCCGAGTCTACTGCAACAAGTGCAACGAGTACCCCGAGGGATTCCGGGGCGAGCACGAACTGCGGCGCCACACCGAGTCGAAGCACGCTTCGCTGGTCAAGAGATGGATCTGCATCGAGCCCGAGTCCCCGAGTCCGTCGTCTCCAAGACCCGTGGTGCCGTTGTCGAAGTGCAAGGCATGCGTAACGCAGAAGCGCTACGGTGCATATTATAACGCGGCCGCTCACCTTCGAAGAGCACATTTCCACCCTAACCGAGGAGGCAAGGCCAGCGGCGACTGGCCACCGATGACGGCGCTAAAGGATTGGATGAGGGAAGTTCGGCAATCTGTTGACGTTAATGATAATAATGATTCATCGAGCGGTGGTGAGGAGGGAGAATTTAAGTCTGGGCCGCCACCGGCCGAGTATTACCAGGCGCCGCCTCCTCCTCCGCAGTCATCACTCTCGCAACCGCAACAACAACAACAGCAGCAGCAGCTTCAGGCGCCGCCGCCTCCGCCATCATTGCCACCACCATCGCAACCGCTGCCGGGCCCCGAACCCACGAGATTCGCGCCGGTATTGGCACCTCTCCCCGTACACGGTACCGGACCCGTACTACCGACGCACCTGGCATCGCCGGCAACCGTCCACCACCCGATTCCGAGCAGCACAGGGGATGTGATGATGTCGACACACAGCAGCCCAGCGGCGGCGAAAACGCCAGAAAATCGCAGCCGATGTCCCCATCCCGATTGCGGACGGGTATTCAAAGACCTCGCGGCGCATATGCTAACCCATCAAGAAGAGCGGCCGGAGAAATGCCCGATCGAGACGTGCGAGTACCACACCAAGGGCTTTGCAAGAAAATACGATAAGAATCGCCACGCGTTGACGCACTACAGAGGCACAATGGGATGTCCTTTCTGTCCGGGGGCGGGCACGAGCGCGGAGAAGGCGTTTAACCGAGCGGACGTGTTCAAGAGGCATTTGACGTCTGTGCACAACGTGGAGCAAGCCCCTCCCAACAGCCGGCGAGTTGTCATTGCGGGCCCGAGCGACGGCAAGGCGGAGGCCAAGTGCTCGATATGCCAGAGCACGTTTACGACAGCGCAAGAGTTCTACGAGCATCTCGACGACTGCGTGCTTAACGAAATTGTCCCTGGCGGATCCAAGTCGAGCAGGGAACCGGAGGGATCCAAGACGCCGATGGCGTCGTCGCCGGGGAAGAAGAAATCGCCGGCTCGCGAGGGGTCCTTTATCACGAAAATGTCTCCCTCGGCATCGACATTGGGAGACAGGATGGAGGAGTGATATATTTTTTCTTTTCTTTTTCGCTTTTCTATGATGTGACGAGACATGACCGGTATCTCATTTCGGGGCCCACCTCTTTCTAGGTCATCTTCTCAACCTTTTGATTTTGATTCTCATCATCTTTCTTTTCTATACTTCGGCTTCTTTTTTTTTTTTTCGAATTCAGATTCTTCTTCTTGGCCCTTATTTTGGTGCATTACAGGTAGATCCTAGGATGGATTTTTCTTCTTTTCTTCTTTTGGCGGGGACATACCCTTTTGCATTTTTTTGGATTTCTTTTTATGGGAGGGTAGTTGTTCTATTTCTCCTGCCTGTTTCTGTTTTTCTTCTTTTTATACCTGGGAAGGGGGCTGGTCTACAACTTGAGATATCAAGCGCCAGCTACCAAACACACATTTCATCTTCTTCTCTCTTGCCCACCCATCTGTTTGGGGGGAAGAGTATCTCTATCTCTGTATCCTGGACCATTCTCCCCTTTTTCTTTTCGCACACTATATCCCCGACGACATCTTTGTCTTCTCCTTTGTGCCCTTCTCTTCTTTTTCTCCTTTTTAACCTACCATGTCTTATCACAGATGTTTTGGGTTACTTCTTCTTCTTCTCTTCCTTTTTATACAGTATACTTACACCCGGGATGTATATCAAAGCAAAGAAAAAGGGAAATTTGCTTTAGGGAACTTTTTTTTCATCTTCCTCCTCTTCTTTTCTCTGGGTAAAGGATAAGCCAGGAATTTCGTTTTTGTAGCTTTTCAGATTCAGTTGAAGAATTGAAGAATTGATGTGAAGAATTGATATCATCCCCTTTGACTGGGACTTGGGGAGGATGGATTTGAAGTTTGAGATGATGATGATAATGACGATGGGTATGAGTGATTGTTGTCTTCTTGGGTAGATGTCTCTGTAATGAGATTGGGTCTGCCCCAGGTCTGAGCGGGTCATATCTATGCTCTTTCTGTTTCTTGGACTGGACATATATCCTCTTGGACAAGTGGTCTAAAAGGGTCGATGCAGCTAACTTGTCTAATGCCCATATCTATTAATTGGTATGAGGGAGGCACAGCAGCATTCACAGGGATGGCCAAGGATAAGCAAGGGGTATCAATATCTTGATTGTAGTAAAGGGACTAACTCGATGAAACTATGTACTCAGCCCAACATTCTCTCATTCATCTCCTCGTATGCAACTCGTAAGGAAAAAGGAAAAGGAAAAAGGAAAAAGAGAGAGAGAAGAAAAGGAAAGGAATAGGAAAAGCTCCACCAAGAAATAGAGAAGGAGCACGGAGGCAAAGAGAAGGAAGGGAAGAAAAAAAGAAGAGGTGAGGGAAAGAAAAACGAGGAAGAGGAAAGAATAGAAAGGAGGAAAGAGGGTAGGAAGGAGGAACGGAGAGGAAAAGAGAGAAAAAAAAAAGAAGAGAAAAAAGAAAGAAGAATAGAGAAGAGAAGAGGAGGAGGGAAAAAGAGGAAAAAAAAAGGAAAAAAACGAGCGATTGGGTTGAGGGGAAAAGCTATCCAGAGGGAGAGAGAAAGAGGAAAG